>JACXGI010005582.1:0-46188 GCA_016801175.1 Esox masquinongy | reverse complement strand
CCTCCCTGACCAGTTTTCTTCTCGTCTTTTCATCAATTTTGGAGGGACGTCCAGTTCTTGGTAATGTCTCTGTTGTGCCATATTTTCTCCACTTGATGATGACTGTCTTCACTGTGTTCCATGGTATATCTAATGCTTTGGAAATTCTTTTGTACCCTTCTCCTGACTGATATCTTTCAACAATGAGATCCCTCTGATGGTTTGGAAGCTCTCTGCGGACCATGGCTTTTGCTCTGAAATGCAACTAAGAAAATGTCAGGAAAGTCCTACTAGAACAGCTGAACTTTATTTGAGATCAATCAGAGTCACTTTAAATTATGGCAGGTGTGTAATGACTTCTATTTAGCATGAGTTTGAATGTGATTGGTTAATTCTGAACACAGCCACATCCCCAGTTATAAGAGGGTGTGCACACTTATGCAACCAAGTTATTGTAAGGTTTTTATTTTTTCCCCCTCGAAGATTTCAGTTTGCTTTTCAATTGAATTGTTCACATTGTCACATTAAAAGTGGAAAAAGTTCACTAAAAAGCGTAAAAAGCATCCACTGTATACGCCCAAACTAGTCTAATACAAAATATGAATCGTGCAAAGTGAATTTCTATTACTCTCATGGTAAATACATACCCATGTCAAAGGCAAAACGTTAAGTAGCCATGTAAATTCCTTGCTAGTTACTAGATTTACACTTTAGTAATTTTGCTAGTAGACTCCAGTAAAACTGTGTGCATTGATTTAGCTAGGTGGAAAAATCATCTAAAAGGTTTGTTATCCCATCAAAAACTGAGGTACGAGAAGCCGACCATGCTTAGGCATGTTTTCCTTCCTCTGCATCACTATGAGTTGAAACCAGTTGAAACTCTGGCACTGTGTGTTCCAGAATCTACTCAGATCGGTTAAAAGGTAAAAATGTGTTACGTTCACGGTGCATTCAGTTCATTGGTCAGAAAAAGCTATGGCCTGCCAATCAGAGTCCTCATGGGCATATCCGCTTGCAAACGCTGTGAAATGGACCACCGCAGACTGATTTACAAATTAAAATAATTTTGTCACAGTTCTAGTTTCCACAAAAGCATTTTCCACAAAGTCTCTTGTACATTACAGTGGGGGGATGGAAAATATAGTGTGGTTGGATGTATTACACAATCCCTCTCCAAAGCTAATGAGCAGAAGCAAATTAACAACAATAACATCAAAATAGGATTTTTTATATATTAGATAATGTTCTCTACATTAACTTAAGCTCTAACCATTTCTCAGTGTGCTACACTTTATAATATTCTTAAACTTATGTAAAGTATTATTGAAATATAAATTTTTCCTCAATTTCCCTCACAGTTTTTACCTTTGAAAATGTAGCCTACAAAATACAAACTAAAACTATAGACACTCTGCAGACATTTATTTTGAAGGCAACATGAAAATCAGAAGTCTTATTGTTGCAGCCAAATGTGACTTGAAAACAATGACTTGGTCCCACCTCTGGTTGTAACAATAGTGAGGTGTGTGTCGCAACATGTCCCAATGTCTAGTGGTGGGGTTTCCTTTAAAAGTAGGGAAGAGTAGAAGAATGCCCCATGCTGGAGCTGTTGTCATTCAGGATTCTAACTGTCCTTGACTTGATGATAGTCCTTTTGCGGTTCCTCTTTGTGAAGTCACAACATAAACCTGGTTTGGAGTGTTGAGTAAATAAAGACTGTCAGGGCTTGACATTGCCACCCGCCCACCCGCCAAATGCGGGTAGAATTTGGCTGTGGCATGTAACGCAGTCACACTTACTATCCACTTTGGCGGGTGGCATTCTATATCTATAGACAGGGTTTTTCCTGCATTCAAATTTCAAAGGCAACAGCCTTCCCGCCTCTGTGTGTTGGCATGGTAAAACATGATTTTTGCGCTCATATATAAAATAACAGCGAAACACTGCGGCTAAAATGACGGTAGGTGGAAACATTTTCCATATTGAGTGTTGCCAGGTGGGGTGTGTTTCCTACACAGTTGGGCTTTTTTTAATGGGCTTGGGCGAGTTGATTTTTTTTGCTGGAGACTGCGGCAGAATACAGTTTACGGTCAATGAAAACTGGCAACCTTGTATACAGGACCACACAGGTCCAGACATTGCAGAGATGCAGAGGAAAAACAAGTAGATCCTAGTTCTTTTACACCCAAGCATGTCACAGTATTCCATTAAAACTGAATAACCACAAACTACATCTAATCCGCATAACATTTTTTATACTTTTCACGTGACTTCTAGTAGCCAAAAATTACAGATTTGTTTTTAAAGACAAACGAGACAAACGAAGATGACAGGCGAAAAAACCATCAGATTAGGGTATGTAGGCTACTATCACCAAAAACATTAGGCTATATATGCAAAATATAGAGTAAAAAAAAGAACTTCAAGTTACTAACAATATAAATATATGAACGTGAAGATGCTGGATCAGCGACAACAGCAGAGCCTAGTACAGCTGAAGGAAGTCGAGGGAGATTAACGATGTGGCGTCAAAGCAAAGATGGGGAAAAAATAACTTGACAAGGATGTAATAAGTACAGCTCTGTTTCCTTTTTTTATGCAAGTCTATTTTAACAGGAACATAGCATAACAAAAATAGACAACAATAATATTGACTGCGATTAATTATAAAGCTGATGGGTGATTTCATATTTCTTTTTAAATAATATGTTAATAGTTCTAGGTTATGTTAAGAATAAATATATTGCTTGCATATTTTGGTTGATATTATGGAGGACATTGTAGCATGCATTAGCTGCTCAAGTGGACATGGACAACAGGTCAGATTTAACACGATAATAGTTGTCTTTTTCAAGTGTGTAGCCACATTATATAAAGTATTTCATAGAGGGGTGTCCGGTAGAGTGGGGTACCACTTTTGCCTAATAGTGACTGAACCTGTGAACAAGACAGGCTAAGATGTAGCACACCATAGTCAAATTTTATCAAATAAAACGTAATTCCCCAACAACAAAATGGTGGCTAGTGAAAATGCTGAGTGGCTAGTAACTTTGGAAAACCACTAGCCACAGTGGCTGGTGAGCAAAAAAGTTAAATGTCAAGCTCTGAAGACTGCAGTTCTCGCGACTGGCCTGGAATTAGCAACATTCGTAAGAGGTGTAAAGATAACTTGGACTATGAAACAGGGGTATTTGGCGCAGTACAGGAGAGAGGAAAGAAAAAGTAAAGAGATGGAGAGGAGGAAATAGGAAGAAAGGTGAGAGGTAGAATTAAGTGTGCCCCCTCGGTCAACAACATTACCCCTACAGCAAGAACATTTTCCAGATACACACTGTAATACACAGTGACATAAAACCTTGCTCCTTCTGGCCAATGATGTGTAAAACAAATCTCACTGCCCTAGAAATCCCTCAGACATGATACACACCACCTAAGGTCCATCCAGGGCGAAGTGCACTTTTAACTAATGCATGCAAAAAACATTAAAGCAAATGAGACTGACCTTGCTGACTACAGTAGTTGCACAACCGAACAGTTACTGGTGGCATGGATGCAGTTACCTATAAAGGGAAAATAACATGTCAGGGCCTTTTAGACAGGCGTTAAATTTGAAACATGGAAAATCTAAAATGCTTACCATAGAGTTGTTTAAAATTGCAGCAGTTTCCTTTTGGCTGGCCTCAGCTTTGATAAAGAAAATCATTATTCTTTACATGAGAACGCACATAGCATATTCAAAACTGACATCCAACACGGTCATTAAGAAACCCTCTAGAATTTTACTGGAATAAATACCATCAGCATAGGAGCTCGCTAGAGGCCGAACTGGCCTTGGGTAAGGGGCAGTTGGGTTTGCAGTGGCACCTGCAGGGCTAGTTGATGGCCTCCTTAAAGGCATGTTCGGTCGCACCACATTCTTAAAGGCCCCGCGGTTCATGATCATGCTGTTAAACCTAAATTAGAGCAAATTAAAACTGTTAGCTAACCAAGTTATTTAAGGTTGAAACTGACAACGTCGACTTAGTGAAAATGACGTAGATATAGGGATTGCTAGCCAAGTGTTGAATTTAAAGTATCTTGTGCTTCTCCAGCTATGGAAATTAACAACCCCACCTTCAGTAGAACAGAACATTTGGGAATTTTTAGAACAAACATGCATCCGACATGTATTGCTACAAAAAAGAATAATGACGTCTACTCTGGCATTTCAATCTGCACCGTTCGAAAACGTGTTCGTGCCTATTGAACAAGGCCATGCGTTATCAATATCATGACGCATAGGTGTATTCAAAGACATATCTTGCAACTCTAGCTTGCAAATGGGTTTTAATATACAAACGAGGTTAGCAAGCCGTGTTCTTAAATTTGGAACTTTAGTCGGAGCTAACTAGCCAACTATCACACGTAAGCCTAGCTAGCTGATAGCCAATGTGTCCATCTAGCCTCTAAGGTCGAGGTCATTAGCTTTACTGACAACTACTATTAGTTAACAGGCAAAGGCCAGCTGCTTATTTAGATGGCATCTATGAATTTGTAATTCACTTCTAACTCGTTTTTCAATTAAAAACTAATTATTCATGAGAAATTCCACTTTACCCGTTCAGCTGATTCACACGTGGTTTTGCAATGTATGAAAAGGGGTTTTAAAACCGCGCACGCGTAGAGGTATTCTTTCGCGCCCGGCCGTCATATTTTTGCGTGTGCTACGTTGCTGGTTTTATTTTTTTATTTTTTAAGTTAATACGCGGTTTCACTACCGTATTCATATAAGACAGCACACGTCTAAATTTTAGTACTTTAGCAGAAGCTTATCTCAGGATAGCTTGGTTGGACATCAAGGCGAGTATTCAAAGAATGAAGGCATCTAATCAGAATTAGAAAACTGGCAAATGTACATTGTCTGATATAGATAGATACTGTGTGTTCGTGCTGGGTCGTTCGCTATTGAACTGCTCTTTCTGGTGAATGTTGGAAACCGAATCGCAATGACAAATGGAGCAGTTCATTTGGCTCCTAATTAATTTCCTTAATTTTTAAGCTCAAACAGCGAGTATGTTCAGATGAGGTGACAAATTATTTGGTGAAGATTGTATATTTGTATTACAAAATATATGAATAGTTTCGAGGGCATGTCTTTTTGTTTCACGTGAATAGTTCCAGTTGGGTCATTCAAAAAAAAAAAATTATTAAAAAACATGCATGCCGACATTGGCAACCCTAGAAAATATTATGAACAAAACTCAAATTGATGCATGTTAGTAGCTCCACAACTGTGAGATGATCTGCCAATTAAGGTGTAAGAAGCAGACTCAGTCTCAACCTTTACAGTAAGTGTCTAGTCAAGACTCATCTCTTCAGCTAGGTCTATGATTAAGTGTACTCTGGCCTAGGGGTGTGAAGGTGAACGTCAAGGCACATAATTTACAAGCCAACCTTGCAAGCCAGGCTCATCTCTACTGGGATGTCCCCTCTCCAGTGCCATTCAGGGGGAGTCACTGGCTTACTCTTGTTCAACTTTGTCAATTCTGACACTGAACTCTGCAGTAGGTTGGTGTCCCTCTGGTCTGGTGCTTGGCAAAGTGGGTGGAGTTACATCCTGCCTGGTTCGCCCTGTCCAGCATTACCTTTGGATGTGGTGCACATTGCATCTGGATCCCCTTGTCCCTGCCCCTAGTTTTACGCTATATTATTGTGCCAGGGGACTAGGGTCAGTCTGTCATCTCTTAAGTTCCAATTGTTTACGTTGCATTAGTTTGTGATTGGGACAAGGGTCAGTCTGAAACATATACTCAGTTATCCATCTGAATCAAAGGAATGCTCTTTCTAACTTTCCTGGTGTCCTGTTTGACCTAAGGAGGACATGAGCCCTTGGACCACGCCTCTTTACTACCTGGCCTGAATGACTCATAGCTGTCCCTGTCTAAAGTGCTCCAGGTTGTGTTGCAGATCAAATTGCTGCTTAATTATTCTTGCTGTCACTGTCCACACCCCACCTGGTCATCCCTGTCCGTATCCACATGGTTATGTGACGATTTGTATTCTGTAGAGGTCAACTGATGGTGCATTTTTAAAGGCCGATATAATAACGATAGTTTGGAGCAGGAAAAAGCAGATAGCCGATTAATCGGCCGATACAACCCCCCCACTCCATGAACAAAAATTTACAGTCGGAAATGAACAATTTCAATTGTTCAAAAACAGGATAAGTGTTGAACTGAACATCTAAGTCAAAGTAATAAATACCTAAATAAACCTGGAACTGAACATCAAACTGACTGATTCTAGTATGTAAAATAACTATATGTTGAAACTATATATTTTTTTTTAGCTATTTTTTCCCCTCAAAGTCAGTAATCTTGCACACCCATTAGTTTTCCCCCCCAAAAAAATCCTGATTCTTTTTTAAATACACATATATGACAAAATTGATTGTAAAATCAATAGCTCCCTGACCACATGACCTAGATGTTTCAAATCACTCTTATAATCTTAGCAGGGAAGGCTCACACATTGCACAGCCTTTGGATTCCCAATTAAGCACCTACACAATTTTAGGGAAGCATTTCAAAATTAAAAATTTCAATAGCTTTCTCAACATGAGACTCAGACGCATCATTGTTATGCTAGATTATTCCCTACAAAGAGCAGCATCTTTTACCAAACTCAAAATACTGCAACCGCAGTAACCATAGCAACGCATATTTAGCAATATTTCCCAAACACCTTTAAACGCCGTTTAACCCATATTCTCAGCAAGATGGACAAAAAGTTAGTCTTTCCTATATTCCACTACTCATCAGCTATTTAAATCAGAAACAATTACAGAAATCAGTTTTACCAAACCCGGGATATTGCAACTGCAGTAATCATAGCAACACTTTTTGCAATATTTCCCAAACAGATGCCATTTAACCCACGTTTCCAGCAAGATAGACAAAAAGTATGAATATTTAATATTCCTCTGCTTCTCAGCTATTTAAATCAGAATAAATTATGAAAATCTCTTACCAAATGAGACACTGCAACCAGAGTGTAACCGTAGTACCAGGATTTTTTTCCAACTTTCCAAAATGTTTTTAAAACAGCTCCAATGGAAAGTACTTTCTGAACCACATACAGCAACATTAACTTAAAAATATCTATACTTCCCAGCTTGTCATATCTGAAAACAAAAATTTAAGTATTTGACCAAACTAAAGATTCAAACTGGAGTAACCATAGCAAAAGTTTTTTTTTTTGCTTTTACACAAACATGGATATCTGCCTTCCAATGTTTTTCATACTTTAAAATGATTGTTCAAAGTGTGCTGTACCAATGTACCGGCCAAAACTTAGTTTAAAAGGGTTGTTACAGGAAGCCCCAGTAACTTGTAAAGGTCAAAGCTAGTTTGTAAGAGAGAACGCCAAATTGGTAAGTAATGTAAAAGTTGAATGGTTTCTTTTCCTCCCCGTCTACCGGTCTTTTACTGTAAATAAGAAGCTGAAAGTGTTGCGTTATGTATTCAAGATATAACTTGTGGGGAGAAATAAACTGAAAACCAATATGACTTGAATCACTTGTCAGCCTTGCTGTAAAATCAGCTGTTCCAACGTTGACCCTGAGACCACAAGGTTTACCCACATTTTCTAACCCCATCGCCAGAATAATGCATTGAAGGTTTTTTCATGGAGCGGAGAATTGCTTTTTGGGAAAAAAATCTCTGATGTAATTTACATTGAGAAACGTTTAAAGTCTGTTGCACATTTATGGCAGCAGGCCTCTCCAGATCACTGAGTCCCGGCACTCCTCTCATAAAATCAAGAACGTGTTCCATTCTATGGGGTGTTTAGATTATTATCAGGAGTTAACCACACACACAGATATTTTTGGCAATTAAGTTAATCATAAGCACACTTTCAGTAAAACTTGCCCTCAAATGATGAGATATGGCCATTGGCCCATAGTTGTGCTAGGCTTGCACTTACGACTAACCAAATTGTAACAACCATGCTTGCTAGCCAAACAGAGACTGCTCTGCCTTTGGCAGTTATCTTCAGTCAAATGCATTAATAATGTTATAGTATAACCAACAATCTTATCCTCATAATTAATGAATAAAGCTGCCTTAAAGTTAACTTTCATTTAAATATAAATTCTCAGTTACACAATGATATTACCTTGACTTTGTGTATAGAGCCTCAGGCTCATCACAAGGTGATGTACACCGATCAGCCATAACATTATGACCACCCACCTAATATTGTGTAGGTCCCCTTTTGCCACCCAAACAGCCCTGACCCGTCAAGACATGGACTCCACTAGACCTCTGAAGGTGTGCTGTGGTATCTGACAGACATTAGCAGCAGATCCTTTAAGTCCTGTATGTTGCGAGGTGGGGCCTCCATGGATTGGACCTGTTTGTCCAGCACATCCCACAGATGTTCGATTGGATTGAGATCTGGGGAATTTGGAGGCCAAGTGAAGACCTTGAACTTGTTTTCTCAAACCATTCCTAAAATATTTTTGCTTTGTGGCAGGGCGCATTATCCTGCTGAATGAGGCCAATGCCATCAGGGAATACAGTTGCCGTGAAAGGTTGCACATGGTCTGCAACAATGCTTAGGTATGTGGTACGTGTCAAATTAACAGCCACATGAATGGCAGGACCCAAGGTTTCCCAGCAGAACATTGCCCAAAGCATCACACTGCCTCTGCCGGCTTGCCTTCTTCCCATAGTGCATCATGGTGCCATGTGTTCTCCAGGTAAGCGACGCACACGCACCAGGCCATCCAAGTGATATAAAGGGAAACATGATTCATCAGACCAGACCAGTGGGGCCAACTCAATAGCCAAAAAATAATGTGGCAACAGCTTTGATATTAGATATGAGGCAACATCCATCGCACATCATCTGACAGCATAGAGGGTGACCAATGATGTGACACACTTTACTTGGCAGAGCATTCATTTTAAATTGCTCAGCATGATTAAGAAGAGTTGATGCAGTGGTGTCTTTCAAAATGTCAATTCCAGTTCAGAATTATCTCAACATTGCTCACATTCCAATATAATATTTTTAACTTTGGGTCTGACATTGTGTGAGGTTTCGAATCTGGTTTTGCATAGGCCTTCTGCAGCTACATGTTAGTGCTATGAATCTCAAATCGCATACTTGTATACTATATAGTATGCCAGAATAGTATGCGAGAAGATTAGTATGTCTCAAACCATTGTCTGCTGAAAACAGTATGCCAAAAGTTCCCGGATGGTCTACTATTTCTGGTGGATTTTCGAAGTATGCAACCATGCACGCTTTTTAGGGTAATATAGACCACAATTACTTGCGCAGTGAAAGAGGAGGGGTGTCCACGATTCTCTCGTCTTTTCACTTGACGAAAAAGTCAGTTATCGTCACCTATATAGATAATTATTGCATCGATGTCGAACATTGTTGTGCCCTGAAATGAAATAGCTTAGGCAGTGTAAAGTTCGTCTTTAGTCTCGCTAGCAATTGCTCAATTCTTACGACTATTCCAAGTACTAGGATACTAGTATTACTGGCTTACAAGCTTTTAAAACGGCCAGTCGCAGTTCATAGATGCTATTTGTGGTGGAAGTAAACTTCATAAGAAATGTTAGTCAATTTAACACAACGGTCAATAGTGTCTAGCTAAATATTCCAACTTGGCGTGATGTTGATGCGTGACAAAATGTAATGTTGATACACAATATTATGACAATGTGGGTCTCAATCAGTCCCAATACTGGCATACTAGCTTATATACTAAACAGTACGTACTTCATCATCCGCGAAGTACTTAGTACGTAGTATGCGATTTGAGATTCAAACATAGCCTAGGCCTATGTCAATTAACTGTTGGCATTTGAAGGCAGTGAAAGTGGTAAGACATGCTTTTCTTAACTTGTTTATTTCTATTGATATGTTCTTTGGAACTAAATGAAACACGTCAATTCATGCTTGGTCACAATGACAGAAAAAAGTCTGAACTTACGTTTCCCGAAAAGGGACAAGACAAAAGTGATGCGAGCGAGAAAATACACGGAAAGGTCTTTTGGGGTTCTGTTTCCGCCTGTTCGACATTCTTTGAAACACAGCTAAATTAAGCTTAACAGTTAGCCTGCGATGGAGCAGGCTTGTTCAGATGTATTAGTTACCTTGGTTACTGAGCAGGGACTCCAATAAGCCACATTAATGGAACGGAACTCTCACTTAAATTAGCCAGACTTAAGAAATAAGCCTGGATTTTCCTTTATCTGCCTTGATGGAATACCCCCCAGGTATCTGTAAAAGCACAACTCACACCTGCTTATGAAATATATTTGATTGATTGATTTTGTGGGGTGGTTTTACTTCCAAATTCCCTGGGAATCTTGTTAGGAGGATGCATGGCAACATGGACTCAAGAGTACCAGGAGATTTTAGGCCAAAACCTGTCTGCCTC
Source organism: Esox masquinongy (assembly GCA_016801175.1). Classification (NCBI taxonomy): domain Eukaryota; kingdom Metazoa; phylum Chordata; class Actinopteri; order Esociformes; family Esocidae; genus Esox; species Esox masquinongy. The sequence continues at coordinate 35,765 of JACXGI010005582.1, read as the reverse complement.
TGCCTGAAGGCTAAAACTGTGTCATCATTGAATCTTCCAGTAGGACAACGATCCAACCATACCTTCAAATACACATGAAAATGTTTCACTGACCATATGGATCAAGCTTTTGCAATGGCCATCACAGTCTCTAAACTAAATATGAAAAACAAATGTTCTGTCACAACGAAAACACAAAATTGGGGAAACCCCACTGATTGTGGTACATGCCATATTTTGTGATGAATGTCAGTTGCAGGTTTTAAAGTTTACCTTTTCTAACATCTAAATAGACGGCATGTGGGCTTACTACATATTAAGCTATTTTGTTTAAGCAAGACTTTGCTAACATCGTTTTTTCCAACTGTTGTTTTGTGAGATTAACTTGAGGAACAATTTGTTTTTCAATGGTGAGTGGTGGTATTGATAAACAACATTTTTAATGACCCTCCAGCTTTGTGTACATCTCCAGCTTGGCAGCATATTGGCATTCAAGTAGACTAAAACTGATGGACAGAGGTGTTGATGAAACTGTCACCACTGCTTGGCAAAATGAGCCTACACTAAGACACATATACGCCAACATCACCCCAGTATCAATATACCCAGAGCAACAAGTAAACATTATACAACACAACATTGTGACCATTCAAACAGTCCTTAGCTTCAGTCTAATCAGGCTAAAGGAATGACAAACGCTGTGTGTGTGTGTGTATGCACGGATATGCACCTGTACTCTTTGGTTGTGAATAGAGGTTTTTCAACTAGTTCTAGGGTACTCAAACCATGTCATGAATGTCCCTCTACTAACCTGGTACATTTTGTAAAGCTTTTTCAAATGTAACTGTCAAAGCTATTAGAGACAATTTATTTTGTTTACAACATCAAGTCAAAATGACCAAGTCATTAGACATTACAACCCTCCTAATTGTACAGAATTTGGGAGCCACAATGTTATAGGATCAAGCCCCTAACCACTTGAAGGAGAAAGCATTCACCAATCATAATTGATGACATTTCGAGTCAGGTATCAAAATCCTACAGTTGGAAGTTGACTACTTTAAGTTGACAGATGCAATTCTGTGCACTCAAAATGCTGTAATAGAAACTATTTAGGGTTGAATTCATACTCTGACAGAAACTTAACATTTTCCTCTTGTGGAAGTCGTATGTCATACAATACTTAATCATTCATGTCATTTAGGACCAAATCATTCATTAGCTAAATCTCACAAAACTTATTTTCATTCAGTGGCCATATTTGTTGATGTGCCACTATAAAAATTGAATGATCTTACCCTGGTTACTTAGGGAGGAGTTTTCACCAATTAGGAACATGCATTAGTTTTCCTGGGAGTGAGCCATATTCTCATGTGCATATCCTAAGGGAAATTGGCGACAACAAAAAAAGTGACATAACATAAGCTTAAGCTAAGCATACATTACATAATTGTTAACTTATTTGTTGAAAGTTATGAGATTAAGCACCTATAAGGAGAACCAGCCATCGACCATGCTTAAGCTTGTAGGCATCTGACCTGCCACAAGGTGCCACTACAGCAAGACGAGGAACTCTTGTCTAAAACCTTTATTTAAAAACAGCTGAGACTGAGGTCTAGCAGGAACAGGGCACTCTATATTCTAAATTTATAAGGTAGTCTCTACAACCCTGAGCTATCGGGTAGTGGCCAGATGAAAGCCATTTCTCATAAAAGAGAATATTCAAGCCGTATATATTTTGCAAGAGGACAAATTCAATCTCTTATTTTGGTCCATGGGGAAATGTTATGGGTTGCTTCTCAGTTGGGACAGGGGCTCGGTTAAGATAGAGGGGACAATGGCATGACTCCAGTGTGCCCTCTGTCACAAAGCTGAGGCTAAAAAATAAATCTTTCAAAAACTATCCCAAGCACACAATCAAATCAACCAAGGAATGGTTTGCAAAGAGGAAGATGGTCCTGGAATTGCCCAGAGCTCAGACCTTATTCCTATAGAACATATTTTGACTGACCCAGAGGGCTGTACACACAAGATCCCCTTGCTCTTTGACCAAGCTTGAACACTTCTGCAAAAGATGAGTGGGATTACATTTATATCGCTATTAATTGTGAGGTTGCTAGAGACTTATCTAAACAGACCTACCGCTCTAATCCAAGCGAAGGTGCTTCCATTCATTATTGTTTGAAGAATAATTTATGTACGGCATTGACGGTTTTAGATTTTTATTTTTCAGTGGAATGGGGTCAGCCAATGAGGTTGAAAGTCTCACCCACTTAACGTATCAAACGTTCAGTGTTCCTTCACCACTTTAGCTCGTTCACATCACGGGCCAAAGACCAGTGCACCACCGCTCCTGTTAATAGAACTCCCTTACTGTCATCTCAGCCGCGTCTTGTTGGGCTAGTTAAGCAGCTGAGCTGAATCAGCTGTCAAGGGAAGTGTGCATTTTCCGGTTGCTAGCAGCTAACATCTGAACTTTACAGAATGGATTGATCATCTAAGGTAGGTATTAGAAATGCAATACATTCGTGTACCTAGTTGAATTTGTCGTCTATTATAAAAACTCTGGTTATCTTAGAAAACGATTGTGGTAGCTAACTAGTTAGCTAACGTTAGCTACTGAGCTAACATTGGATTGCCAAATACAGTACAATAACTAGTTACCTGTGTTATGCCAGAACCAACCCAATTTGTCCTTTTTATTAATAACGTCAAGCAAATTACTATAACACCTACCCCTACGTTTTTGAATGGATTATTTTCTCAGACATTTACCTACGACTCCTGCGCAAGCTATAACGCCGCCTGAGATACTGACTGTCGCTAGCTAAGTTGGCTACTTAAGTCAAACCTGCTGTCTACCCTTGCTTTACTTGCTACTCGCGGCCTTTAATGCCAGAAAAGCTACAGAATATAATTAGTATTAATCAGGATACAATAGGCTGTGTAACTACGTTCATGTAAGCTAGCTAACTGAGTGACGTTGTCACATTTAGTTGATGCGGTGATTTAGAATGACGCTAGCTAATGTTTATGGAACTGTTGCCATCTTGAATTACCACTCCTGACCACTAGCTACTGTGAGTAGCAAACCTCGAATGTGGCTTCCAGGTTTTTACTAGCTAGTCTATGCTGTTAAGCATAGTAAGAGAATTTAACTCGGTGAACGGTCGGTCAAATATGTATATACTACAGTAAGTATCCTTGTCCAGTTGTAGGTTTTATTTAATTAGAAAATGCTCTCACTAAAATAATTGTCTGGTTCTTGAACTATTCCAACATTGAATGTCATTACCTTCTCTTTCAAACTCGTTGATTGAGACAGGTGGGCGTCTGAATCGATGTGCTTCATATAATGACACTCACCTGTTTCGGTCAATGACAAGTATTGAAAGAGACAAGATGACATATACACAATGTTGGATTAATTAGCAAACTATAAACATTTTAAAAACATATTTTCTAAATCTTGAAACCGCGGTTCAATCGGACACAGAAGATATTTGTTAAAAACGAGAAACGTATGTTTTGAAGCATCAGCTGGTCTCAACATCCTTCTGGGATACCAGAAGTTGACAGGCATTGTTGCGTATCTAGTGGCATAACTAGTTAACTAGTTTATTAACTAACTTGAAAGTGTTGATACCATCTTCTCAACTTGCCCAAATAAATCTTAAATCTTTCAGATGAAAGTGATAGCAGAATAACAAAATAAACCTGCAATGTGCAGTCAGCAGTCTAGAAATCCCCAGCATATTTGTGTTGATGCTGCACGGAGTGATGTTCTCCAGCACCCACAGAAAGATGCTGGCAAATTCTTGACTACACAGTGTGACTGTGCAATCATCTGCAAGTGGATACAGAGGTTTTTAAAGATACACCTTCAGGCAAATTGAGACTCTAATTTAGCCAAATCCAAGTTAGGTGAACACTCCTGCTATGCTGAACAGCATACAACATGGCATCCCAGAACTATTGCATGACCAGCTGACATAAACGGCTACCTAAGTAGCAGCATTGAAGCCAATTCAAGTTCATTGAGGATCTTTGGGAATAAAAGGTAATGTTGATTATAAGGATTGGACACCTATCACATCTGACAGTAGCCACCACTCTATGATGCTTTTTGTAGTTACAGGAATCAGCTAACATAAATAAGAATATATTTTCTGCAGCTCTAAATATCCACATTTCGTTTTTTTTTAAATACAAATATGAAACAAACTGTAAATGATGTTCCGTGTGCAACCAATTTTATAAATGTACTTTCACAGCAGTTTAAAACAGGCTGCAAAATGCAGATAAATTGTTGCAATCTAGAACCCTGATATGCATTCATTGCTAGTGCTACTGCTAATGAACCCTGGTTGACACTGCAATAAAGGATGACTATTACTGACGTAATAGGGCCACACCTCAATGAGTTTCACAACACTCCAATATTAGTGGAATGAGAGCTCCATCCCTATTGTGTCAGTGCCTCACCTTACTGTGGGTTTGGTTTTGCATACAACTAGCAAGGTTGTTGGTCAGAATGAAAAGGAATTTAAATTGGCATAATTATCAATGACTGTTTTTGTTAAATGAAGTGACGTTTTGCATTAGTACCGTTAGCTTACCTTTTGCTTTCTCTAATTCCATGTAGCCTATGCCTAGAGGATAGCCTGTACAAGTTAGCCTGTGCAATTTATGCTGGAATTATTTCATATTATGAATGTATTAATGTTTGTTTGACTATCCCTCTCTGTGTGTCAGGTGTGGAGCTGAGGACCACTATGGAGCAGTCTGACCCAGGTTCTGTCTCAGACCTGCCCCAAGGTTTAGAGGTCAACTCCTTGCCGGAAGGATTATCAGGAGTTAACGGGAGTGACCCAATGATTGAGGAAAACAATGTATGTGCAGAAAGGGGGAATGGCGTTGAACACGATAGTCTTGAGGGTGATGGGTTGCAGCACAAGAAGAAAAAGAAAAAAAAGAAGAAATGCCAGAAAGATGGTGGCGAGGAGTCTGTCAGTGTGGACATTATCTGTGACAGTGATTCCACCTCTACAGAAGACTCTAAAACTCCTTCTGCTTTTATAGATGGAACGTTTGAAAGGTTGTCATTAGTGTGGGATAAAGCAGTGGGGTCTGATGAGGTGGGTGACTCCTCACCATCTATTCCAGACAGAGTTGCAGAATCTCCACCTGCTGTTGTCAGTGGAGAAATCGAGAATCCCCCTTCTGCTTTAGATTGCTCCTTAGAACCCTCCCCTCCAAAGGAAAACACCACCCTAGATGCGGTGGTGGCCAATGGCCCCGCTTCACCTTCCACACCCAGCTCTGATATTGCAGACTCAGGAGTTTCCAGTCCTCAAACGATGGTCCCCGCAAACTCCAACTCTTCTTCCAGCCCCTACGACACAGATTGCAGCCGCAAGCTCATGTCTCAGATCCAGCGCTCGGTCTCCCAGGAGTCCCTACTGGACGAGCTGGAACAGGAGTTACTCTCCTGCCAACTGCCCGAGAGGGGGAGAAATGGGCAAAAGGGTGGAGCCCCTGTAAATGGAATGCCGGCTGACCAGGATGGCTCCACAATGGTCTTTGAAAAGTGTGTCCAGTACAAGTATGAGCAGCAGGAAAAGGCTATTAAAAGGTAATGCATGGTGATGTGCAACAAATTATATTAGATTCAACTTTGTCTTTGTACAGTACAGTGAAATGCAGTTAGCATCTAACAGAAGTGCCAACAGAAGAGGGCAGGAAATTTACAAGTATTTACAAATATTAAGCATATGTACAGTTGTGCTCAAAAGTTTGCATACCCTCGCAGAATTGGTAATATATGTACCATTTGTAAAGAAAACATGAGTGAGCAGGCAAAACATGTCTTATTTCTTATGGGATTCACATTCAACTGTAGGTCATAACAGAATGGCACAATCATAAAACAAAACATGGCAACAAAGAAAAACAATGAACTGACCCCTGTTCAAAAGTCTGCATACCCGTACTTCTTAATACTGTATATTGGCCCCTTTAGCATCAATGACAGCATGCAGTCTTTCGTAATAGTTGTCTATGAGGCCCTGAATTCCTGCAGGTGGTATAGCTGCCTTTTCATCTTGGCAAAATGCCTCCAGGTCACGCCACGCAAAGTCTTCGGTCTTCTTGCATGAACCGCACGTTTGAGATCTCCCCAGAGTGGCTCGATGATATTAAGCTCAGGAGACTGATGACCGCTCCCGAAGCTTCACCTTTTTCTGCTGTAACCACTGGAGGGTCAACTCGGCCTTGTGCTTAGGGTCATTGTCGTGCTGTAAAGTCCAAGAGTGTCCCATGCTCAGCTTTCGTGCAGAAGAATGCAAATTGTCTCGCAGTATTTTCTGATAACATGCTGCATTAATCTTGTGATCAATTTTCACGAGTCCCTGTGAATTTAGAGCTCACACACCCCCAAAACATCAATGGGCCACCACCATGCTTCACAGTGGGGATGGTATTCTGTTCACTATAGGCCTGGTTGACCCCTCTCCAAACAAGGCGCTTATGGTTGTGACCATACAGCTCTATTTTGGTCTCGTTACTCCAAATTAGTGTTCCAGAAGCTGTGAGGCGTGTCAAGGTGTTGTCGGCCATATTGGGGCTTTTTTGTGGCATTGGCAGTAAAGGATTCTTTCTGGCAACTCGACCATACAGCTCATTTTTGTTCAAGTATCGTCGTATTGTGCTCCTTAAAACAACCACACCGTCTTTTTCCAGAGCAGCCTGTATTTCTCCTGAGGTTACCTGTGGGTTTTTCTTTGTATCCCGAACAATTCATCTGGCAGTTTTGGCTGAAATCTTTCTTCATCTACCTGACCTTGGCTTGGTATCAAGAGATCCCCGAATTTTCCACTTCTTATTAAGTGATTGAACAGTACTGACTGGCATTTGCAAAGCATCGGATATATTTTTATATCCTCTTCAATCTTTATGAAGTTCCATTACCTTGTTACGCAGGTCTTTGGACAGTTCTTTTCTGTTCCCCATGGCTCAGTATCTAGCCTGCTCAGTGCATCCACGTGAGAGCTAACTAACACATTGACTATTTATACACAGACACTAATTGCAATTTAAAAAGCCGCAGGTGTGGGAAATACACCTTTAATTGCCATTTTCACAGGATTTAAGGTGGGCCAGAACTAGTCTTTTGAAGCACTTCATGATTGTGGGGGTGAGTGCAACAGGTCGGAGGTCATTCAGGCTAGACGCAGTCAACTTCTTCAGCACCGGCACAATGGTTGCGGTCAAATACGTTGGGACAACTGCCTGGGCCAGTGACAGGTTGAAAATATCAGTAAAGACCTCGGCCAGCTGCCCAGCACATGCTCTGAGCATACACTGAGTTAAGCCATCAGGACCAGCAGCCGTGCGTGCATTCCCAGGGGATCGTCTGAGTGGAGTTCAGCTTTAATGGCTGGCTCTGTGTTGTCCTTGTCGAAGCGTGCGTAGAACCTGTTTAACTCGTCGGTGAAGGAGACATCGCTGGCTGTGGGGCTAGCGTTCTTTGGCCAGTAGTCTATGATGGCTTGGATGCCCTGCCACATGCATTGGGGTTCTGAGTTTTTGTTGAAGTGCTCCTCAATACGCAGTTTGCAGTCATGTTTAGCCAACTTGATGCTCCTTTTCAGGATGGCCCTGGATGAGCTGTAGGCCTCCACATCGCCGGGTCTGAAAGCAGCATTGCATGCTTTTAGCAGTTATCAGACCTCTCTGTTCATCCACACCTTCTGGTTGGGGAAGGTCTTTATTAGTTTATGGGTGGTGACATTGTTGGCACAGATGTTGATATAATCCAGAAAGGAGGAAGCATATGTTTCAAAGTCCGTATAGGAGTCAAGGGTGGCTTGAGTGGCAAACAAACTCCAGTCTGTGTGTTGAAACTGGTGCTGTAGAAGTGAGTCTGAGCCTTCTGGCCACACTTTGACTGTCCTCACAGATCATTCCGCATGTTTAATGAGGGGCAAATAATTCGGAAGTAGGAATAGTGAAAGATGGTAAGTCTGTCCCAGGTGGGGGAGGGGAATAGCTTTGTAAGCCTCCGGGAATGTTTGTGTACACATGGTCCAGTGTATTGTCTCCTCTGGTGGGGCAGGTGACATTTTGGTGGAATTTGGGGAAAAACCGTTTTCAGATTTGAATAGTTGAAATACCCTGCAATCACAAAACACCATCTGGGTGTTCCGTTTGCTAATGGCAGCCTGCAGTTCTTTCATTGCTAGTTTAGCATTAGCATCCGGGGGAATGTAGACTGCAATAATAACAATGGATATAAATTCCCGAGTCAAGTAAAGAGGCCTGCATCTAATCATCAGGTACTCCAGTTTGGTTGAGCAGTGACACCCGGTTAAGTTGGTGTTTGTACACCATGTTTTGTTTACATAATTGCGCAGCCCACCTCCTCTGGTCTTGCCGGAGTCTTTCCTCGGTCCCATCTGCTCTGAAGACATTACGCCCTTCCAGCTCAATTACTTTGTGGGATATGTTGTTGTTAAGCCACGTTTCTGAGAAAATCATGACGCTGCAATCCATGATCCATTTTTGTGAGATGATTCTCAGTCGTATATCTCAGTCGCACGTTAACGAGGAAAAGGCTAGGTAGTGAAGGCCGATGGGGGGGCTAGCATTAGCTTAGCCCTGGTGCCTCCACGCTTCCCACGCCTTTATTTACGATTTTGACGCCGCCTCCAGGCAAATTTGCGCTTAGCTGCTCTGATTGGTTCCCTCAATACCCCTCTGCTCGTGCCTACTGTCAGGACAAGTATGTCAAACTGCCGCTGGCAGAGCTGTTGCATACAGGAAATGTGTATGGTACAACGATAGTACAGCTCCTTGTTTTGACAGTAAGTACTGCTGCTGGGGCCAGTAGTACATGTACATTGCTTTAATTTAAGTTTTACTAGGGAGTTGTGGTTGGGGATGATGGCCGGGTGTGAACACCAACTCTGACCCAAATGTTTGACTTCCCATCATGAGAAATGCAAAATATATTTTTTCTGGAATTGTTAGACTTTTGTTCTTATAACCGTAATCTTAACCTTAACCACACTGAAGTATTAGCAGCACTTCCCTACGTGTACATCTGTATTTGGGAATCATACAACTTATATTCCTGACCCAGAACATGTATCCATAACATGTTCATATTTACGAGACTGTCTTGGTCCCTGGCAGACCGATAGTAAAAGCAAAACCTCTCCAAATATTTCATGGTAGCTGCCACCCTGACCAAGCGATGGAAATTGGCTCAGATTCATAAAATCATGATAATATATGCAAAAACATGCATTTCGGAAACTTTTATTGTGATTTTGATGCAATTTATTTGCTTGAGACTATGCAAGATCAATAATTACCAAAATGGTTTGGGAGTAATATTCATATTTTGTTTACTGAAATTAAAAAGGTATTCAGATTTCTTGCTACACCTCATCCTATTGCTTAAAAGCTACATTTAAAAAAATCTGTGCGCCCAGTTCTTTTATTGTAGGGGCTGTGTTGACCATACGCAACACAGCCTTCGGGCGCATCGGACACTTAGCTGTAGGGGTGCTTAAGAATGACAAATCACAAGTGTTTTTTATAGCACTGTGTGTTTGTGGCAATATGCTACATAAAAACATACTGTGTGGCCTACCACAGCCCTTTGAGCATGAAATGGATTTGGTTGTATGATGGTCACCCATTCTCCAGAGGAGCCACTGGTTGAGCAGGCTTTTTTCCAGTCCTCCTGCGAGGTGGGGCCTCCATGGATCTGACTTGTTTGTTCAGCACATCTCACAGATGCTCGATTGGCTTGAGATCTGGGGAATTTGGAGACCAAGTCAACACCTTGAACTTGTTGTGTTCTTCAAACCACTCCTGAACCATTTTTGCTTTGTGGCAGGGCGCATTATCCTTCTGAATGAGGCCAATGCCATCGGGGAATACCGTTGCTATGAAAGGGTGCACATGGTCTGCAACAATGCTTAGGTAGGTGGTACGTGTCAAAGTAACAGCTACATGATTGGAAGGACCCAAGGTTTCCTAGCAGAATATTGCCCAAAGCATCACACTGCCTCCGCCGGCTTGCATCCTTCCCATAGTGCATCCTGGTACAATGTGTTCTCCAGGTAAGTGACGCACACGTGATGTAAACGGAAAGGTGATTCATCAGACCAGGCCACCTTCTTCCATTGCTCTGTGGTCCAGTTCTGATGCTCACGTGCCCATTGTAGGCGCTTTCGGCATTGACAGGGGTCAGCATGGGCACCCTGACTGGTCTGCAGCTACAAAGCCCTATACACAACAAACTGCAATGCATTGTGTGTTCTGACACCTTTCAATCAGCACCAGCATTCACTTTTTCAGCAATTTGAGCACAGTAGCTCGTCTGTTGGATCGGACCACGTGGGCCAGCCTGCGCTCCCCACGTGCATCAATGAGCCTTGGCCGCCCATGACCCTGTCGATGGTTCACCGCTTTTCCTTCCTTGGACCACTTTTGATAGGTACTGACCAGCATAGGAATTTCACAGCGGCCATGGCAGTCGTTGCCCTTTGCTCTGGCCGTGATGCCCCGAAAATAATTGTATGCCCTACAGCCACTATGGCCTTTGTGCCCCTGCCACTGTGAAAAACTTGCGGTCAGCAGTTTGTTCGACAGTTCGTTTGTAGTTCGCCACTGAGAACAACCACAAGGACGGACTGCATGCAGGTAAGCAAGCTAGCTAGTTATCGATAGATAGCTGACTCATTTAGTGATTACCTAAATCAAACCTCTCTGTTTTGGAAGGTACGTTCATGAGCAACTGGGCGGTGGGAAATATCCGACCTCTGAGTGGGAGAATACACCTGAACGCTTTTTGAAAACTCAGAGAAGTAACATTACGTTTGACAGTACTCGACATGGCAGTGTTTATGGTGAAAGATTAGAAAACAAGAATTACTTGCTCCACGCACAAAAAAAGTCAGTATATTTTTTTTATTTTTATTTAGGTCGTACTTATTAGCACAGGTGATTGTGATGTTAAAGGATAGTTTGCGGTTTACTTTTGGGTAACTGAGGTAATGTTATGCCTTTGGCTAGCTAGCCTTAACGTTACTTAACTGTCGAAAACTGGGGGAAGTTGGAGCACACAAAAATCTGAAATCATGACGGTATCAAACTCTTAGAAACATTTTTAATAAATACTGACGTTTCGACGCTCAACGGCGTCTTCCTCAGTGTTACTTAACTGTCAATACTGTAGCCTGTTTGTTGTCGTCATGTGAACGCTCCCAACTAAAACTTCTGAAATGAAACATTACAGAATCTATAAAAATGTTGAGGGGGAGTAGATATAATTTCAAGGATTAAAACATGACAATTTAACTTTTTATGTGGAAAAAACATCAGTTATAATAAGTTATTATTCAAAATATGATATTAAAAAAGTGAGTAATGTATGGTTTTATGCCATGCATGTTTTTTCCCTATCAACAAGTCAAGTTGTTTGTTTGTAAGCTCCAAATCCTCTTATTTCACTCAATGAAATAGGCATGTGGCCTTTGTGCCCTAAACATTTTTGTGAAACCGAAGGCCAAATGGCCTTGCCCCTAAAATGACGAAATTCCAAGCCTGGTACTAACCACTGCAGACCGGGAACACTCCACAAGGGCTGCAGTTTTGGAGATGCTTTGACCCAGGTATCTAGCCATCACAATTTGGCCCTTGTCAAAGTCGCTCAGATCCTTATGCTTGCCTGTTTTTCCTGGTTTTTCTTGCTTAGGGTTGCCAAACGTATTTTACAACCATGTTTCCAAAAAAGTTGGGACGCTGTGTAAAATGCAAATAAAAAGAAAATGCAATAATGTGCATATTTATTTATCTCTATATTTAATTGTAATTAGTACAAAGAAAACATATCAAAGGTTAAAACTGAGAACTTTTATTGTTTTGGGGAAAATACATGCCCATTTTGAATTTGATGCCAGCACCATGTTTCAAAAAAGTTAGGACAGGGGTACGGATGCACCGATACCAGTATCATGTACTCATACTCATAGACATATGCCTATACCACTTCATGGAAACATTAAGTGAAACTCGATGGCTGTGTCACCTCTGGGCGCATAAGTATAGAATATAGACCTAATGCTAGCAACGCAGAACCACAACAGCGAACTTTGCAGCAAACACTGGAGAAGCAAAATAAAATGTCCAGAGATAGCCCATGGGCAGAAAAAAAGGAAGAGCAGAGGAAGAATGGAGCTGTTCTGATACAAGCAGAATGTGCTTTGGCAGTGTCTTGCTGAAATAAGCATAGCCTTCCCTGAAAAACACATTGTCTAGATGGCAGCATATGTTGCTCCAAAACCTATATATCTTCAGCTTTAACACTAGAACCTCCAGGCCTTTCAGACCCCCAGTATCTGAATGCCGTTTGGCATCATTAGCATATTAATCGTCCCTATTAGCAAACACATTCTGCTCTGCAGCATCACCATCCAGCCAGAGCATCAGTTCATCTACTAGATTGTTATCAAACTATATAGAATACTCTAAAAAATAATGAATTACAGATTTCGTTTGTTTAAAATTGTTAATGAATTTGAAGAATACAAGAATGTTTGTATTGGTCTTATCATACGAAAAAACAATTAAGAATGCAAAGAACGATTATTTCTAAGAACACAGGCTGTAGTATTTTCAATTGTTTATTTGGCCCTACAAATGTACAAAATCTAAATTACACAGCCAGTCTATAGGTGAAATGAATGGTCTATAGGTGACATGAATAATTTATCGAAAAACCAAGAGGAGTTATTAGAAAAAGACGAGGTCCAATATGAATTGGCTATGTGAACGGCACGTCTTTGCAGGTTTCTCCCGGGGGTTGTCGTGGGGCTATCGAGTTGATTTTAACACCTATGCATAGCTCTAGTGGTAAAGAATATTGTTGGTATTTTGTTTCATGAATAATTATTTAGCCTAATACATTTGTAGAATATTCATCTTCAGTAAAATAAGCAGAGGAAATTCAAAGAGACATGATAGGATGTGTGTGCGATTTAGTTTCTCTTTCTCTCCTAATATAAAAACAGTAACATGTAATACCTTTGTTGAATTGGTAATTGGTGACTGGGAAACAATATCTTTGGTGTTTCGTGAATTATTATTTAGCATAAATCATTTGTAGATTGACATTTTAGATTTACATTTGATGAATTAGCCTAAACGATAAGCTGAATCTCCTATTGAAAAACGGTAATTTGTGATAAGTAGCCTATATCGTTTTATATTATGTTTTAATAATAGCCTAATTAAGTTTTTGAATGCTCATGGAAATCGTGTATTTCATCTGTAAGTTAATTCAAATTCAACCAAGGCTCTGATCATTCATCTGGGAGTTTTGCGAATTCATTTATTGACGTTATGCATTCAGTGAAGGGTGATTAACGCTAAGTGGTGTGGGCTGTTGGCGGATGAAGTTGGAAAACAGGGTAAAAAAAAAATGGTAAATTGTTTTCTGTTTGTCAGTTTAGAATTCTGACAACGGAACAATGTAATATACGCCTATTGATGAAAAGTCATGGAAGGAGGAGGGTGTAGCTTTCAAAATGGCAGTTTTATTTTAATTACACACTCAAATGCCATTTGGCGTAGGCATTTGGCGATTCTGGTGTTAATGGTGCTTTCACAGATGTGCAAGTCACCCATGCCATGTGCGTTTATGCACCCCCATACCATCATGGATGCTGGCTTGTAAACTGTGCACTGATAACAAGCTGGATGGTCTCTCTGCTCGTTAGCCCGGGAAGGATACGGCGTACTTGTTACATCAAAATTTGAAATATTTTTGGGAATCAGACCAAAGGACAGTTTTCCACTTCGCCTCAGTCCATCTTAAATAAGCTCAGGCCCAGAGAAGGCAGCGGCGTTTCTGGATCTTGTTTATATATGGTTTCTTCTTTACATTGTAGAGTTTTAACTTGCATTTGTGGGTGCAGCAACATGCTGTGTTCACAGACAGTGGTTTTTGGAAGTGTTCTAGAGTCCATGCAGTGAAATCCGTTACTGAATGCTGTCTGTTTGTTTTTAATGCAGTGCTGCCTGAGAGCCCGAAGATCACAGGCCATCCAATATTGGTTTTCCTTGTTCCTTGCTTACTGAGATTACTCTTGATCCTCTGAATCTTTTAATGATATTATGTGCCATAGATGATGAGATCCCCAAACTCTTAGCCATTTTACTTTGAGAAACGTTATGTGATGAACCCCTCCCCATGTTTACTTCTGAAAGACTCATCCTTTCTGGGATGCTCTTTGTATACGTAATCTGGTTACTGACCTGTTGCCAATTAACCTACTCAGTTGTGAGTCGTTCCACCAGGTGTTCTTTTAGCATTACATGACTTTTCCAGTCTTTAGTTGCCCCTGTCCCAGCTTTTTTTAAATGTTTTGCTGGCATCAAAGTGGGCATATATTTTTCAAGGAATAATAACATTTCTCAATTTCAGCATTTGATATGTTGGTTTTGTACAATTTTTTTTTTGCAGAAAAAATTTGGTCCAACTTTACCGTCATATGAAACTGCTAATAAGCGAAACTGAACATGGCTTTTTCAACAGGACAGTGATCTAAAAAACAAAAGCAAAGCTATGGAATGGCTCAAAAAGAACAAATTTAGTGTTATGGAATGACTTCAAGCCTAGATCTCAATCCCATCGAAATGCTGTGGGGGCTTGATCTGGGCTGTGCATGCAATGACACCCTAAAATATGACAGTGTTAAAGCAGTACTGTAAAGAACAGAGGGAAAACATTACTTCCAGTTGATTTATACAGTTACCAGAAATACCAAAACATAATTATTTTAGCCATAGATGGAATCACCTGGTATTCAAGCTAGGGGTGTACTTTTCCACATTATGGAGTCGTACTTCTGTTGATTTTTGATGAATAAATGAAACTTTCCCAGGGGGTGTACTTTTTCTCATGACTGTAGACTTTTACAAAAAATGGCCTCCAAATTCTGGCAAAGTGTGGTCGTACTATAAAGATCCTTGTTTTCCTTTTAGGCTATTGGATGACAACAAGAAGCACCAGGAGCTGATCCTGGGTATCTGCTCAGAGAAGGACACCATGAGGGAAGAATTGAAGAGGAGAGTGGAAATTGAGAAACAGCACATGGGCACAATTAAGAAGGTAAGCTATCCCAACTACAGACTAGTGTTCTCTGACCATGGTGTGTGCTTTTACATTAAGCTGTCTTGCTGTGCAGAAATCAGGAGATGGGCTTAGCCTCTTACCCTATGGGCTGTTTTCGCTGGGACATTACATCTTTCCTATTCCATTGGTTTCCATTTTAGACATCAGTGACTTTCCTGTTTTAATCACTGGAAATCTATAATTTACCAAGGTTCAAAAAGTTGTTTTTAAATAAAACTGATGCCCCCATAACCTCTGAGACACTGTTAATATAGGCTTGGTAGAAGCTTAGTGTAAATATAAATACTTGACAGTCAAGCCAGCTGGTGTTATCTGAGTGGGCAAAGTCCTAGCTGGGACCAAATAAATCGTGATTCAAGATGTAAGCAGAAACACTGTATTCAGAATGTTCACAAATTGCATAGATGTTTTTATTTCAAATGCTTTTTGAAATTTGCCAGCTTGAATGAAAACCACTGAACCTTGGTTGCCTAACACGTACATTAATTTTCTATGCCTGAGTGGCCTATAATTTAAGTCATTGTAAGAGAGGTGGTGTTTTGTTTGGAAACCGACGGTCACAGCAAGATTCTTTTAATTTGATCAAGCAGTGTCCCTGTCAAATCCGTAATAACACTAGCCAAACAAAACATACTGCCAGGACAACAGGCAATTGTTGTGGTTGCAGGTGCATAGCAAGGAGCAGGAAGCTGTCACTTGTGTCGAAAGCCACGCTCATCAGGGCAGTAAAGATTTTTTGAAATGATTCCACTGGTTCTATTGCAGAACTCTTTACAACAGCAAAAAAATACTTCTTTGGACCTGTTAATTAAACAATGTGGGACCTTCTTATCTGTCCAGCACAAACAGAAGTTTGTGTTGCAAATTGGATATTGGCAACAGAATTGGCTAAAAGGAAACCCACATGGACTAAATGAAAACTCTCCTGTTGTGTTCGTGTTCTCTAGCTAGGCTAGCCATTACCCAAAATCAGATTTATGTGTTTATTTATATACCCTTTTGGTTTGTGTCCTGGTAGAATAAAGCACCTTCAGAATGAAATCCTTACCAGTCAGTGGCATTTTAAAATGAATTAATTATGCATTTCAGGTTGGGCAGGTTAACTCAGGTTAGTTTGTCTAACCTGATGATCTAGTCCTCTTTGATGCTCCTGGGTGGTGTTATCCGTAGTTACAGATCTAAAAGACAATGGCAAGTGCCTACAATTCATTTTTATTGAAGTTTCAGTATATTTATTAGACCGATAAGATTAGCATGCTAGCGAGTTAAAATGACAACTATCAGTACATGAGAATGCCCTATTTGTTTTTTTTTTGCTATGTGTTGATATCAATAATGTTTCCACATCAGTACATGAACATGTATTAGCAGACAGTTTTCAAATGCACTACCGTTCAAAAGTTTGGGGTCACTTAGAAATGTCCTTATTTTTGAAAGAAAAGCAATTATTTTGTTCATTTAAAATAACAAAAAATTCATGAGAAATGCTGTGTAGACATTGTAAATGTTGGAAATGACTATTATAGCCGGAAACGGCTGACTATTGTAGCCGGAAACAGCCTTTTGTAATTATGTTAGCACAGCTGAAAATTGTTGTGCTGATTAAAGAACCAATAAAACTGGTCTTCTTTAGACTAGCATCAGCAATTGTGGGTGTGATTACAGGCTTATAATGGCCAGAAACAAATTACTTTCTTATGAAACTTATCAGTCTATTCTTGTTCTGAGAAATGAAGGCAATTCCATGCAACAAATTCGTGTAATAACTGAAGATCTTGTACAACGCTGTGTACTTCTCCCTTCAGTGAACAGAACAAACTGGCTCTAGCCAGAATATGAAGAGGAGTGGGAGGCTCCGGTGAACAAATGAGCATTAGAACAACTACATTAGTATCTAGTTTGAGATACCAATGCCTCACAGGCCCTCAACTGGCAGCTTCATTTAATAGTACCCACAAAACACCAGTCGCAACATCAAGACTGAAGAGGTGACTCCAGGATGCTGGCCTTCTAGGTAGAGTTGCAAAGAAAAAGACGTATCTCAGACTGGCTAATAAAAAGAAAAGACTAAGATGGTCAAAAGAACACAGACACTGGACTGAGGAAGATTGGGTAAGGGTTATGGACAGACAAATCTATGTTTTGAATTGTTCAGATCATAAAGAAGAACATTCGTGAGACGCCGACCAAACTTAAAGTTGCTGGAGGAGTCAAGCATGGTGGAGGCAATGTGATGGTCTGGGGGTGCTTTGGTAGCAGTGAAGAGATTTGTAAAAGGGATCTTGAAGAAGAAAGGCTATCACTCCATTTTGCAACACCATGCCATACCCAATGGACGGCTCTTGATTGGAGCCAATTTCCTCCTACAACAGGACAATGACCCAAAGCACAGCTCCAAACTTTTCAAGAACTATTTAGTGAAGAAACAGTCAGCTGGTATTCTGTCTGTAATGGAGTGGCCAGCACAGTCAACAGATTTTGACCCTATTGAGCTGTTGTGAGATATGCTTGACCGTATGGTAGGTAAGAAGTGCCCATCAAGCCAATCCAACTTCTTGGAGGTACTTCAGGAAGCATAGGGTGAAATCTCTTCAGCTTACCTCAACAAATTGACAACTAGAATGCCAAAGGTCTGCAAGGCTGTAATTGCTGCAGATGGAGGATTCTTTGCCTCAAGCAAAGTTTAAAGGATAATATTATTTAAATTAAAAATCATTGTCTGACCTCGTCAATGACTTTATTTGCTATACAAACTCATTTCATGTGTGCTTTCAGGGAAAATAAGGAAATTTCTAAGTGACCCCAAACTTTTGAATGGTTGTGTATCATAAATGTAAATATCTGCTCTAGGAGAGCAATTACTCTATACAGGTGCGTCACCGTCCTCTGAGTTGGGCCTTTTAGTGCCACAGGAAAGTAACAATGTAGTCTAACCAGTTTGTCAATGTATTTTTTTAAACAGTCTTTTATAGACTGGGTATAGAAGCTTGTGGTGTGCTACAGGGAGTGGTTAATTTAGGTTTGCATGAAGCTGGTTGAGAGAATGCCAAGAGTGTGCAAAGCTGTCATCAAGGCAAAGGGTTGCTACTTTGATGAATATAAAATAGAAATGAGTTTTGATTTGTTTTACACTTTTTTGGTTACTACGTGATCCTGTTTGTGTTATTTCATAGTTTTGATGTCTTCACAATTATTCTACATTGTGGAAAATAGTAAAAATAAAGGAATAGCGTTGAATGAATAGGTTTGTCCAGACATTTGACTCACACTGTACATACAGTTCTGTTAGCAATGTATGTATCTAAAGCTATGACCTTATATTTTCTATGGTATTGGACCACATTGTTTATGTTCTTTCATTTACTCTGTGACAACGAACAGTTTTCTGTACAAGATGCAGTATCAATATATATAAAAACCTTTTCAGAATTTCAGGAGAAAATGGCTATAAGTAATGAAATATAAGAGTCAGTATATTTCTCACAGAGTCAAATGCATTCCAAAGTATCACAGAACAATGATGAATACAGAACCTGAGTAAAGCTGTACTAAATGCTGAGACCCCTGTTAAAAGACAGCATGTCTTCCTGCAAACAAAACAAAAAAAGCACCAGAGAATTATAAAATGCAGATCTTTTGTGAGACAAAACGAGACCGCCATCCCTATAAAACATTGACACTGTGTGGTGAGGAGCAACACCAGAGGATAGGTTTGATTTGGGTCTTTGCGTGTGAAAACACGTCACTGCAATAAAATTGTTAGACATGTAAACTAACGAACATGGATTAGAACCCGATTTAAAACCATGAACAGCAACTGCAGTCATTTTCTTTTCATTTTCTTGATAAATGATGAATTAAAGAAGTTACAGTACTATAGCCAGCAACCTACTGTTGCCCCAGCATAAGCTAACATCTTAATGCAGGTAATTTACTTGCATGTTGATTGACTGGACTGGGTCCAAACACAACCTTCAGTGAAATCGGTATTATGCTTTAGGTATATTAAGGTATGTTTGTTGTGGGGAATGTTGTTTTAATCTATCAGCTATGTATATTTTTGTAGCAGTGCTTGTCCCAGAGCTTGAGGAAGGGAGGCCAGGTCTCCCATACATTTGAGGGGGACAGAACTGTGTAATTTTTTTATGTATACCGATCAGCCATAACATGACCACTGACAGGTGAAGTGAATAACACTGATAATCTCGTTATCATGGCACCTGTCAGTGGGTGGGATATATTAGGCAACAAGTGAACATTCTGTCCTCAAAGTTGATGTGTTAGAAGCAGGAAAAATGGGCAAGCGTAAGGATCTGAGTGACTTTGACAAGAGCCAAATTGTGATGGCTAGACGACTGGGTCAGAGCATCTCCTAAACTGCAGCCCTTGTGGGGTGTTCCCGATCTGCAGTGGTCAGTATCTATCAAAAGTGGTCCAAGGAAGGAAAAGCGGTGAACCGCCGACAGGGTCATGGGTGGCCAGGGTCATGGGCGGTTTGTTGCGTGTGGGGCTGAGTAGCCGCAGACCAGTCAGGGTGCCCATGCTGACCCCTGTCCACTGACGAAAGTGCCTACAGTGGGCATGTGAGCATCAGAACTGGACCACGGAGCAATGGAAGAAGGTGGCCTGGTCTGATGAATCACATTTCCATTTACATCACGTGGATGGCCGGGTGCGTGTACGTTGCTTACCTGGAGAACACATGGCACCTGAATGCACTATGGGAAGGAGGCAGTGTGATGCTTTGGGCAGTGTTCTGCTGGGAAACCTTGGGTCCTGCCATTCATGTGGCTGTTAATTTGACACGTACCACATACCTAAGCATTGTTGCAGACCATGTGCACCTTTTCATGGCAACGGTATTCCCTGATGGCATTGGCCTCTTTCAGCAGGATAATGTGCCCTGCCACAAAGCCAAAATGGTTCAGGAATGGTTTGAGGAACACGAGTTCAAGGTGTTGACTTGGCCTCCAAATTCCCCAGATCTCAGTCCAATTGACCATCTGTGGAATGTGCAGGACAAACAATTCCAATCCATGGAGGCCACACCTCACAGCTTACGGGACTTAAAGGATCTGCTGCTAACGTCTTGGTGCCATATATCACAGCACACCTTCAGAGGTCTAGTGGAGTCCATGCCTCGACGGGTCAGGGCTGTTTTGGTGGCAAAAGGGGTGACCTACACAATATTAGGCAGGTGATCATAATGTTATGGCTGATTGGTGTGTATATATATAATCTTGTTTTATCGCCTAGCCCTAGGCAGAATTTGAAACAGTCTCATTATCACCTTCTAGATGACTACTTGATGCTGTAATGTTTTACTTATTTTCTAGTTGGAGGGCCGGTTGGAGGAGCTGCTGAAGGAGCTTAAGGAGTCCAAGGACAAACTGGTTAACCAGGATGGTGCAGCTAAGAATGCCCTGCAGCAGATACAGAGAGAGATGGCCTATCGGGTCGAGCAGGTAAACACCTGGAGAAACAGGATGGTCATGAAGACATTTGCATAACATGGCAAAAAGTTGTAAAAACCTGTCAAATAATTACTCTTATCAGAATTGTTTTTATATTAATACTGTATGTATACATATATACTTATATTAAAAATATTAATAGAGATAAAAATATATTGTAGTAGTCCGTTTCAATGGTTCAAGCACATGTAGGTCTGAAAAACTATTTGTTTAGTTGCAATTGCCCCCTGGCCCTTTTGTTGTGCTTCTGGCAAAAGAGGAATGTGTGGTCTTTGATGAATGTAACCTACTGCTGCTATTTTATACAAATAACATATAGATCCACATTATGTTCTCAATCAATTTTATTTATAAAGCCCTTTTTACAACAGCAGTTGTCACAAAGTGCTTTTACAAAACACCCAGTCTGACTGTTCTGTTCTAACTGTTGCACTGTGTTAACGTTTATGGATTGTGCACTGGAAAGCCCTGGAACTCATCAGCTGATAATCAGTGTGCTCCAGGTTTAGGTTAAATGATGATAAACCTAAATAATGATACAGATGTAGAAATGCTGAAAATATCTTTACTGCTGTTTTCATGTCTTTCCCAAACGTGTTTAGCCATATTTTGGTCATAAAACACGTTTCTTAAAAAAAATATTCTATGCTATGGGGTTTTATTTTTTTCTATTAATTACCTGTTTTGGTAGCAAAATATTTTGTCAGCACTTAGCCACCTAGTATAAAATCTACCAGACTCCTGGTCTAGGGCCCAGTTGTTAGAAAACCCTGGTCTAAGGAAATGAACTAGCCTGTCTAGTGTTTGAAACAAGGTATGGCCCTGTTGCATTAAGGACAAGCATCAGCAATGTTTCAGTGTTTTCTGAAATATTGTGAGAATAAATGGCATTCTCAAAAGAAATTATCACTTTTGGGAGCCAGCGTAGGTATTTCACGGCGGACACAACGGTCATGGCCGTCGATGCCCTTCGCTCTGGCCGTAATGCCCTGAAAATCATTGTATGCAAGCTAGCTAGTTATCGATAGATAGCGGACTCATTTAGTGATTACCTGAATTAAACCTCTCTGTTTTGGAAGGTACGTTCATGAGCAACTGGGAGGTGGGAAAGATCTGACCTCTGAGTGGGAGAATACACCTGAACGCTTTTTGAAAACTCAGAGAAGTAATGTTAGGTTTGACATTACTGGACATGGCAGCATTTGTGGTGAAAGATTAGAAAACAAGAATTACTTGCTCCGCGCACTCATTAGCGCAGGTGATTGTGATGTTAAAGGATACTTTGCGGTTTACTTTTGGGTAACTGAGGTAATGTTATGCCTCTGGCTAGCTAGCCTTAACGTTACTTAACTGTCAAACTGGGGGAAGTTGGAGCACTCAAATTTGAAATCATGACGGTATCAAACTCTTAGAAACATTTTTAATAAATACTGACGTTTCGACGCTCAACGGCGTCTTCCTCAGTGTTACTTAACTGTCAATACTGTAGCCTGTTTGTTGTCATCATGTGAACACTCCCAACTAAAACTTCTGAAATGAAACAGATTCCAGAATGTATAAAAATGTTGAGGGGGAATAAATATAATTTCAAGGATTAAATCCTCTTATTTCACTCAATGGCCTTTGTGCCCTGGCATGTGGCCTTTGTGCCCCAAACATTTTTGTGAAACCGAAGGCCAAATGGCCTTGCCCCTAAAATGACGAAATTCCAAGTCTGTTGGGAGCACCCAACTCTATTTAGGCCAGCTAGCTTCTTTTGTTTTAGAAATATTCTGTTCATTTACGATGTATCTTGGATTAAATATGGATAAGATTTTGATCATTATCTGATGAGGATAATCTGGCTCACAGATTACAAGGTGACATAACACTTAAACTGACATACATTGGCATACCATTTTATGGTCTACATTTTCACACTTATTGTGGAATAATTTTTATATTGCATTAACTTTTTCCCCAGGCTGAATTGCTACTACATAGAGTAAGATTACATTGTGCATCAAAGTGGAACTTGAGAGTAGTGTGCTTAAAAGGTAGGTGAGTAAGTGTTTCTTTTAGAGAATCCGCAATTGACCCTGTTCTATCGGCCTCTCCAATAGTTCCTCTACATATGAAACCTAAACTCATTCTCTGCTGTTGATTGAAAAATGTTAGTACTGTGACCCTTTATAGCCTTCAGAACGTATGCATGCTCTGGCTGTACTCTCCCACAGTGAGGTAAGATTACTGTATTGAAAAACAAATGAGTAGCCGCAATAACAGGGTTTTTCCTGGCTCAAAATTAGTCAAAGATGGTACCCCAACCCCTGCTACCCTGCAGTCCACCGGATGCCCCTCTGTGATATACTTTATGTAATATCTGGCTTAACAACTGAAAAAAGAAAACTATTATAGTGTTAAATCTGCCCTGTTGTCCATGTCCACTTGAGCAGCTGATGCATGCTACAATTTGTTTTTTGTACATAATGTAGTTTTTACCCTCGTGTTTTTTTCCTTCTCCTCTACCTGTCCAGTTTCTGCTTGGCTGTTTTCCTTAGCCCCCAAACACATTGGCTTCCCAATGCTTCTAGCATACATAGCATATCATTCCCTCTTCATTATGTCTAGGCCACCCAAAAGCATTTTGCCATTGAGCATCAGAACTGTGTTTATTAGAAGATTTAGGAATCATATAAAAAAAATATGAAATCACTCATCAGCTTTATAATTAAACTCAGTCAATGTTATTGTTGTACGTTTTAGTTGTTATACTATGTTCTTCTGAATTTAACTTGCAGTAAAAATGGAACAGAGCAGTATATATTACTGCCTTGTTGCTTTGTTTTTTGTCCATCCGTTCCTTGACGCCACATTGTTTATCCCCCTCTCTCGACTTCAGCTGTACTTGTTGGCTATGGGGCTTGCGTTGATCCAACAAATACAGCACAAGCGTTCATATATTTATACTGTTAATGACTTAAATA
This sequence comes from Esox masquinongy, assembly GCA_016801175.1. Classification (NCBI taxonomy): domain Eukaryota; kingdom Metazoa; phylum Chordata; class Actinopteri; order Esociformes; family Esocidae; genus Esox; species Esox masquinongy. The sequence goes on along the minus strand of JACXGI010005582.1, from coordinate 12,135 downwards.
TGTTCACTGTATATTTTTACACTGTGTATTGCACATATGTTGTTGAGGCCAGAAGCCTACATACCCTAATTTAATCGTCTTTTCACCAGTCATCTTCATCTGTCTCGCGAACTCTATTGAAAAAAAATCTGTATTCTGCTAGAAGTAATCTGAAACGTCAACAGATGTTATGCAGATTGGATGTAGTTTAGGCGTTATGAATTTAAATATTTTGACATGCTTGGGTGTAAAAGAATTAGGATCCACTTGTTTTTCCGACGTTACTCATCATCGCTACATCTGGAATGGTCAGGTCCTGTATGCAATGTTGCCAGATAATTGGCAGTAAACCATGAAATCTGATACTCCACAAAAAAAACTCTCAAACACTTTTTTCTATACAACCCTATCTGTAAATTGACCCGCCCAAGCCCATTAAAAATAGCCCAATTGTGGGGGAAACCTACCCATCTGGCAACGCTGACAATTTGAAAAAAAATTTCTTCCTACAGTCACATTCACTGTAGTATTTCGCTGATAGGCTATTTAGCGTATGAGCACATAATTATTTTTTTAGCAAGCCGACACACACTGAGGCGGTGCAAGATTTTGGGAAGGCAGCCGCCTTTGAGTTTTATATGCAGGAAAATCCCTGAATTACCAAAATTGAACTCCTTTTGCAAATATTAGTTTAGTTTCATTTACTAGTAACATGCCTGAGCATGGATGCAATAAGTAAGCTAGCTAGTCACTAAATAAGTAGCTAACGAGCTCGGTAATAACTGTTAGCTAGTTAACTTGATAAACAATCCTCCTTGTTTCACTAATAAAGTGCCTGGACAGGAATGCAATCAGTAAGCTAGAAAGTAGTTGCCAGCTAATTAGGTGGAAAGCTCATAGGACCATTATTTGCAACAATAATTAACCCTCTAGATAAATAGTCGGGCTGCTGGTTATGTTATTGTTATCGTTTGAACATTAGCTTTTGGCAACAAACCATTTGATTAACAGTGTGCATGTTAGATAGCTACTAGCTAGGGTCTGCTGATCTGACCAGCTGAAATTGTATATGTAAATTGTTGATAGTTGAATAAGACATATCGTGATATGGAAATAATGTGCTCCAAAATACCTAAACAAAAAATGTTAAAAAGCTGCTTGTGTAATGCCTGCACAATGTTTACGAGTGCAGTTAAACATTTACAGTGTTTGATATTCGCGTCATCGCTAGTGAAGATCACCACTAGTTATCACAATTGGTCACATTTTGAATGAAATTGCTCTGGATAAAGGAGTCTGCTAAATGACTAAAACACATTTAAAAAACTGTAGACCACAAAGACAGCAGCAGACGAAAGTGATGAGTGAAGCCAACATTTATAATCCCATGTCTTCAGACAGCTGAATTTGCCAACTGGGTTATTTAAAATTTCTTCCCGGCAGGAGAGTCAGCGATGTTCAGTCTGTTGTTATAGCAGTGTAATGTCAGTTTAGAAAAATAAGTGTTCCTGCACACGGAAGATGGCAGTACTATACTTTTCATTCCGTGTTCTTAGGTTTGGAATCACACAAAACTGACAGTAGACTTCCAAACTTGCATACTACATAAGTACGCATTTCACAACAGAGATGTTAGGTTTACATTGGGATTATAGATACTTTTTGGCATGAGATGCTGGAATGGTTATCAAAATGGTACAATGTTGTGGATTCTCAGTAAAAGACCACACTTTCTGCTCTGCAAATACCCTAATGAAAGGCTAAAGAATTATTTACAAAAAAAACATATGTTTTTGCATTACAATTTGGTGGTCCTCTGTTCGGATTATCAATGTCTAAACTGTTATTCCCTACAGTTCAGTAGGTACACTATAATACATAGTAATAATATATACTGTAGATTTGAAATGATGCAATGACGTCATCTTTACAACCCCATTTCCCAAAAAATTGGGACGCTGCGTACAATGTAAATAAAAACAGAATGCAATGATGTGCAAATCATTTAAACCCTATATTCAATAAACAATAGTACAAAGACAACATATTAAAGCCTATGTTAAAACTGCAACCTTTTATTGTTTATTGAGAAATATATGCCCCCTTTGAATTTGATGCCAGAAACACGTTTTCAGAGGCAACAAAAGACTGGAAAAGTTGTGTAATGCTAAAAAACTAAACCTGGTGGAATATCACACAACTAATAAGGTCAATTGGCAACAGGTCAATAACATGATTGGGTGTTAAAAGATCATTCCGGAGAGGATGGGTGTGTCAGATGTGAGGATGGGGAGGAGTTCACCACTCTGTGAAACACTGCACTGGCAAATAGTGCAACAATTTAAGAATAACGTTACTCAACTTAAAATTGCAAAGACTTTGGAGATCTCATCATCTGCATAATATCATTAAAAGATTCAGAGAATCCGGAGTAATCTCTGTATGCGAGGGACAAGGCTGAAAACCAATATTGGATGGCTGTGATCTTCGGGCCCTCAGGTGGCACGGCATTAAAAACAGACACAATTCTGTATCACTGCATGGGCTCAGGAACACTTCCGAAAACCACTGTCTGTGAACACAGTACGTTGCTGCATCCACAAATGCAAATTAAAACTCTACCATGCAAAGCCACTGCCTTCTGAGTTTTGAGAGAAGAACAGAAGGGTTAAAATTAAGAGACCACTGCAAACTGAATGCTTCTGTTCCTCACTCAAAACTTTCCTTTTCAACTTTTTGGAAAGGAAAAAGGTGCAGTGGTCTCAATTTTTTCCGGAGCTGTATGCTGCCATCCAGACAACGTCTTTTTCAGGGAAGGCCTTGCGTATTCCAGCAAGACGATGTGAAACCACATTCTGCACGTATTACAACAGCATGGCTCCGTAGGAAGAGTCTGGTGCTAAACTGGCCTGTCTGCAGTCCAAACCTGTCACCCAATGAAATAATTTGGTGCATTATGAAACGAAAAATACAACAATGGAGACCGTGAACTGATGAGCGGCTGAAATCCTATATCACGCAAGAATGAGAATACATTTCATTTTCAAAACAACCACAATTTGTCTTCTCAGTTCCGAAACGCTTACGGAGTATTGTTAAAAGAAGAGGTGATGCAACACAGTGGTAAACATGCCCCTGTCCCAACTTTTTTTAATCTTGTTGCTGGTATTGAATTCAATATGGGTATGTATTTTTCCAAAAACATTAACATTTCTCAGTTTCAACATTTGATTTTTTTCTCTTTGTACTATTTTCGATGAAATAAAGGGATAAATGATCATTGCATTCTGTTTTTATTTGCATTTTACGCAGCATCCCAACATGGGATGGAAATTGGGTTGTACATTGTCCCTCCATTTAAGTGTACAAAAAGTATTTGGACAATTGGCTTCACAGCTGTCTCTTATTAGGCGTGCCTGTTTGTTTCCATCAATAGCGCATTGGTCTCAGACTTCAGGCAGGCATGCAGAGGATTTACAACCGAATACAAAATATTTTATTCATGACTTTATTTACAATTGTCAATTTGAATTTGAAAATGTAAAATTATCCCGTCACTTTGTCTCCTAAAATGGGGACTTTATACATAAAGTGTGGTAATGCTTAAACAGTTCACTGTTTTTGGATCTAAATACTCTCAAATGTAAAGTTGACAGTCATTATTTTAATACCTACAGGGTCAAAGGTACTATATTGGTACCTTGGACCACAAAATAGTGGGGCACTGTCAAAATATATGCATTTGCTTAAAATGACCAATTAAAATATATTGGTCAATGTTGTGGAAATGGCAATAAAAGGCAATTTTAAAAAATGTGGTTGGATTAAGAAAGTAGGAGTAGCCAACTGTGTTTAATTAAAACTTATGGGGCCAGTTTCGCAGACACAATTTAAGCCTAGTCTAGTACTAAAAAAACAAGCTCAGTGGAGTTTTCTATTGAACTTGATTTTTTTAGCTTTAGACTAGGCTTAATCCGTGTCTGCGAAACCGACCCATTGTATCTCACCACTAAATGTTTCTACCTCAGCTTTTTAAGCTGTTAATTATGAATCTGTTTATTGCCCAGATATAGTGCAGATTTTTATGTAGCAGTGATATATCATCTCTTGCTGCATTGGCTGTTGCTTTTGATGTTATGTCTAAATGTCCGGTCCCTTTTATGTCCTCTAAGATGGTTATTCCAGGTGATCCTGACTGACTAAACCCAGCCACTAAAGGGCTTAAGTATTGATTTTTAATTTAACAGCTGATTTTGCCTGCTTGGATGAATGAAATTAAATATCCTGTTAACTCCTCAATAATTGACCTAAAACCGCCCATCAACTATAGATCTACTAGTGTTTTGCCAACAATATTAGTTAAATTGTCCAGTTGTTTGTCTTAGAAATACTAAACAACTAAATGCTATCCCTCACCTAATTAAGAAGAATTTTTACAGATTGATTTCTTGCAGGTTGTATTTTTTCTGAACTTGTCTCTGTAAATTAATTTTCAGATCAGGATCTGGCTCTGGAGCACTTGTCAAACTTTTATCCCTTTGCTCAATAGACACGCCCCTTTCAAAAAATTGTGTGGGATAGCTCAAATCCCTGTATCTTGAAAGAGCTATCTGAACTTTTTGGTAGAGAAATCAGGCCTGGGCAGTTGCCAGAAAGACTGACTTGGTATCTGATGGGCAGCTTTTCAGAGAAATAGACTATCCATTAATTAAGCAAAATCCAGTTTTTATTTAGATGTCATTTCTTGTTCTGCGGGTGATCAAACTAGATTTTGGAAAAATGTAAAAGCACTGAAGCGAAGTGATTGCTGTGCTTCTCAGCAGGCTTTAGATTTGATAGAAATAATGTGTTGATAGACCATGTTCAGCCAGCCACCAAAGTGCATAGGGACCTCTCCGTCCTCAACCTGTGAATCCTTATTTTCATTTCAAACATCTTCTGTAGATGATGTGCTTGATGCCTTATTTGAGATTGACATTAGGAAGTCCACAGGAGCAGATTGTCTTGGCCCCTTTTTCTGCTGTTTTCTGCCCCCTTTATTGCAGAATCACTTAGACTGCCCTACAGACCTTTGTCAAGTGTATGTACTCTCCCTTAACAATAGTGTGACTTAAATTATCTACCTATTTCTAAACTCACTTGCCTAGTTGAAGTTTTACAATCTCTGGTAAATACGAAGGTGAATGAACAGGTTTAAACCTGGTCGTAGCGCATAGCATACCGCTGCTGCTTCCTTAGTTTTAAATTAAGTGATAAATAGTGTAGATAACAGGAAACACTTTACAACACGTGTTTTTGATCTATCAAAAGCCTTTGACATTGTTGATCAGTCATTGCTCATTCAGAATGGTCATCAATAGGCCTAGACCATGCTGCCTGTAGCTGTTTTCAAAACTAGTTATGTGACAGATCTCAGTATGTACTCACAAGGGGTTAAATCAGATTTTATGAATATATCCAAAAGGATCAGTGCTTTCCCAATTTTATTTTCCCTTTAGATTAAATAGCCATATAATAGCCTACATTTAAACAGCAATAAAACACAAACGCTATGATCCAACAAATGTTTTTTGTTTAAATTAGTCAGCAGAATGAACTCTTCACAATCTTTGCCAGCAGAGCATATAGACTAAAGCTGTTGCAATTATTACATAATTCCCTGATTGAGTTAATGAGCCTGATTGCAATCATTTTTATTGACAACAATCTTTTTGCTCAATGTTTTGATTGCAAAATCATCTTTCCAATATGAATAATGGATTTTGAAGCCAATGTTGGAAACGTCTCAACAAACAGCCTACCATGCAAATTGTCAATTTTCATACGATGTCAGAGCGTTTGACAGTTCTGCTGAAAGTTGTAGGCGCAGATCATTTACTGAAACTCGTTTGCTTCTAAATTTCAGTATGTTTTGCAATGCTTTGTTTTGCAATGCACCATAATGTAACCAAATTTCACAGTATTATTATTTAATAGAGGAATTGCTTTTGTCGCTTATTTGTCACATCAAGTATGATCGACCAAAGGGAAAAAGACTCAAGCGTGTGCACAATTTGACTAATATAGTAAGTCGAATTTTGTCATTTCCAACCATATTTCCTAACTACATATTGCGCATTAAAGTGTATGGATATAAATATGTTGTCCCATTGCATATTAAACGTTGAAACACATTTTGCTATGTAAGGAAGGCTATTTCAAATAACTATGCTTTTCTGTGGTCTTGCTGGCCTCAGTTGCACCATTGCTCGTTTTGGTTTTTTTCAAACCGGCCCGGGATGTCTGCTTTGCCTTCGACCTTTTGGAGTCGTATGCTGGAGCTGCTGCGGAAGTGTGCGCCATTTGAATCTGGCTCCACGCATGACCAAACACTCCATAATTTCTTATTGTAAGAGCAAGCGGAGGCTCGCTGTTTTCTTGGCAACAGATCATATAGGTCACACAATATTAGGCTATTTAATATGCTATTAATCTATTTATGTGGCATATATCCCACCTACAAAAGGATGATAGAGGAATATTTTCATGAAGAATGTGTTTGGGTCTCATGAAATGCGTGCTGTTGTGTGTGGGTTTGTGTTCCCCATACTTTGCATTCTGTACTACGGACAATGCAGCATTTCAGGTATTACAGTACGTACATACCTATCTATTTTGGAACACGCTATTGCATTCAATATGAACATACCAGCCAGGGGTTTTCCTGTCTAAAAAATAGGCGAAGGTGGTACCCCAAACTCCCATTACCCCACACTCCACCAGATGCCCCTCTATGATAAACACTGCTCAAAAAAATTAAGGGAACTCTTAATCACACATCGGGTCTTGATGAACTAAATATATTAAAAATCAAAATCTTTACGGTACATTGTATTAATTTGTTGAGAAGCAAATGACGTAACAACGGTCAATGAAAATCAAAATCACCAACCGTTTGAGGGCTGGATTCAAACTCGAAACCGAAAATCAAAGTAAACAAGTTAAATCACAGGCTGTTCCAACCTGCGTGAATTTCATCACAGCAACTCATAATGCGACCCAGTAGTGTGTATGGCCCCCATGTGCCTGTATGCACTCCCAACAAAATCTAAGCATGCTCTTGATAGTGTCCTGGGGGATTTCCACCCAGACCTGGATCAGGGCATCAATGAGCTCCTGGACAGTCTGTGGCATTACTTGACAGCGTTGGATGCACCGATGCATAATGTCCCAGAGGTCCTCAATTGGATTCAGGTCTGGGGAACATGAGGGCCAGTCAATGGCATCAATGCTTTCGTCAACCAGGAACTGCCTACACCCCCTGGCCCCATGAGGTCGGGCATTGTCCTGCATCAGGAGGAACCCAGGGCCCACTGCACCAGCGTAAGGTCTGACGATGAGTCTGAGAATTTCATCCCAGTACCTAACAGCAGTCTAGCACGTGGAGGTCTGTGCGACCCTCCAAGGATATGCCTCCCTAGTCCATCACTTACCCACCGCCAAACCAGTCATGCTGGATGATGTTGTTGGCAGCATAATGTTCACTACGGCGTCTCCAGACTCTTTCACGTCTGTCACATGGGCTCAGTGTGATCCTGCTCTCATGTGTGAAGAGAACAGGGCGGCAATAGCAGACCTGCCCATTCTGATGTTCTCTGGCAAATGCCAATCGAGCATCACTGTGCTGGGCTGTGAGCACAGGTCCCACTAGAGGATGTCGGGCCCTCATGCCACCCTCATGGAGTCTGTTTCTGACAGTTTGGTCAGAAACTTGCACACCCGTAGCCCGCTGGAAGTCATTTTGTAGAGCTCTGGCAGGGCTCCTTCTGTTCCTCCTCGCACAAAGGAGCAGATCCCGGTCCTGCTGCTGGGTTGATGCCCTTCTATGGCCCTTTCCAGGTCTCCTCGTGTAATGGCCCCTCTCCTGGTATCTCCTCCATGCTCTTGAAACTGTACTGGGAGACACAGCAAACCTTCTTGCGATGGCATGTGTGGATGTGCCATCCTGGTGGAACTGGACTACCTGGGCAACCTGAATAGGCTGCAGGTACTCAAGTTAGGTTAGTCTAATATGTTGATATCTAACATAGTTGCACCGATTTTTGTTCATATTCAATGTACTTGTGCTTTACATAATAGTTACATATTAACGTAATTCCTGAGAGGCACCATTGACTACAGATGTCTCATCTAAATACCGCATTTTCTCAAGATAAGCTAGATTGCCTGTTGCTGTGAATGCACTGCTCCAAGCGTATGGGGAGCTAGAATGCTGAAAATTACCGCTCTAAAACTGTTTTCTAAATAATAGTAGCACACAATCTTTACAATTTTCTACTAACAACAGGTTTGATAACTTTTTTTTTAGGTTAAACATTTACAATTGCATCTTTATCACTGCTATAATTACTAAATGTTTTCTGAAGAAATACACCAACAGCCTACACAAGTAAAGACTAGTTGTTTCAACACTTACGAATACAAACACAGCTATTTATTTTGATCATGGTTTTGAAGTGAAATATAGTAGAAGACGTTATGATATTTGGCAAATTAACTTTGAAACCAGCAGTAGGCAAAACTGTGTACTCTTAACACTAGAGCCGCCAGACCTTTTTTACCCCCTATAACTGAAAGAGCCAAACGCCGTTTGGCATCATTAGCATACGAATCGTCACTATTAGCATGGCCATTCTCCAGCATCACCATCCAGCCAGAGCATCAGTTCATCCACTAGGTCATCATCAACCTACGCTATATAGAAGTATAAAACATAATGAATTACAGAATTTGTTTTAAATGGTTAATTAATTTGAAAAATACAAGAATGTATTTGTATTGAAGGTCTCAACATACGAAAAAAAACGACAAAAAAGAAAACATAGAAAAGGACGAGGTCCGAAATGAATAGGCTGTGAACAGCGCATATTTGCAAGCATCTCCCGGGGGTTGTAGTGGGGCTATTGAGTTGATTTCAATGCCAATGCATAGGTCTAGTCTCCTAGATTATTGGCATGTAAGATTGGTCTATAGGTGACATGAATAAATTATCGAAATACTGAGAGGAGTTATTAGAAAAGACGAGGTCTGAAATTAATAGGCTGTGTGTGATTTAGTTTATCTTTCCCTACATAAATAATGTAGATTTACATTTTCGATTTACATTTTTTGAATTAGCCTACACAATAAGCTGAATATCCTATTGAAAAACAGTAACCCGTGTGATAAGTAGCCTATATCGTTTGAATTATGTTTCAATAATAGCCTAATTAAGTTTTCATTCATCTGGGAGTATCGCGCATTCATCCATTGATGTCATGCATTCGGCGAGGGGTGATTAGCGCCTGGGTACCATTTGGGTACCAACGCTAAGTGGTGTGGGCTGTTGGCGGATTAAGTCGGAAAACACGGTAAAAAAAACAGGTAAATCCCCTCTAAATGGTTTTCTGTTCATCAGTTTAGAATTCCAACAATGAAACAATGTAATATACGCCTATTTAGGAAAAGTCATGGAAGGAAGACGGTGTAGCTTTCAAAATGGCAATTTCAGTTATGCAATCTCAACTACTGTATTTAGGATTGGAATAATGTCTGCACTATTATTGGAATTTCTATCTTCAGTGCGCAAGAACATTTTAAAAATACAGTACCTTCCTTTCAGATACACTTCCTGTTTTTTTAGTTCTACAATGCTGAATAAAGCATGGCTAAAGCAAGAGAATGAAAAGTTGAGTTGTTGATGAAACAAAATTATTATATCCTTTTGATGACTGTCTTTGAAGACTGTCTTTTCTGTGCTGACTGAGCAAACAATAAAACCAAAATGTATTTTTTGCATCAGGACCTAAACAATTTTTTACAAAAAAATATACATTCTCACATTTAACAAAATGCAGGATTAACTAACCTGATGGGTGGGGTGACATTACAATGGTAGTTTCAAATTCAATTGCATTGAAAAATAAATATAAGAAACACTACAACGGCCCAATGTACTGTAGGCCAGCCAATTTTTTTTGTTAGAAATAAAATAATGACAAAAAAGTAATATCAAAATCTAGAAGTTTAATTAACATTTAATATAATGTAGTCTTACATTTTTCCATACATATAAAATTTACAATCCTGCATTTTCGTTGACCCTCCCCCAGCCCCAGCACTACAGGTAAGACATTGTATATGTAATTAATGTATTTGTTGCTGGCCTTTATTGTCAGTTTTTCGAATCCGACGGCCTAATTGAAACAAAGAAAGAAAATAAACTTTAGTCCTAGGAGTGGTGCATCATGTGCAATTGAATAGTTTTGTAATACTGTGTACAGTAGGCTTCTTACTCTGCTGGTGTCTTTACTCACTTTATTCCTTCATTTGCAATGCAATTCCAGTGGGCAGTGTGTTTTGCATAATTGTCTGAATTGGAAGAAAATACATTAGCATACTGTAACAGTCGATGTAACAGAATACATAAAAAGGCGTAGACATAACATGATATTGGTAGTGTATATGCCTATACCTTGAAAGGACCTATGTTGTCCCAGATAAACATCTTCTTGTCCAACACATCCCTTGACGATTTCATCTTCAAAAAACTGTTGAGCCTTAAAAGCACTTTGTGATAACTGAATAACGTGTCATTCTGAAGAATTTCATTGTTCAGCATGACGCATGTTATTTGGTGCACTTGACAAATAAGACTTTGACTTTGAACTACTCATGTAAAAAGGACTTTATAAATAAATTTGATAATACCTAAAATGTATATAAAATTGTAGTCCATGAGGTGTAGGCAAAAATATATTATTTTGTATTTAATAAGCTGTGGCCTTAAATACACTTACCTTTGAAAATCACATATGGGTCTGGTACCTGTCGAGAAATTTCACCCCCACCGTTGAGTTTGTGTGGGTGCTTGGGATACAGCTTGGTTGATTTTTCTGTGGTTTTCTGTGGCAATTTTTCACAAATTGCTCAAGGGCAACTGTGTTGATGCTGGGCTCATGTGCAAAAGAGACTTGTATAGATCTCAGCATGACCCCCCCCGTGCTAAAATAAAGGTTAAATAAAAAAGTAATATAAAGAAAACCCATGCCAGCTAGTCACGCTTTAAATTGGGGAGGCTGTACAAAAGAAACCTAGCCAACAAATCAAATGTATTTGGTTAATTCATTCACTTCTGTCGTTCTGGTGAACCCTTCCCAGCTAGCAAGTATAACCGCAAGATGGCCACAGCAGCTATGTAGCCAATTGATTCCATTCCACTTGATTATATTTGAACACAAGAACACAAGAAATTACTTTTTTCTTATGTTGGTTATTATCCAAATTTCTTTCCAGCTACAACTGTGATGAGATAAGTGAAATGCTAATGTGATTTCGTCCATATAACAGCTACTAATCTAATGTGTCCCTCCCAGGCAGGGAAGAAGTGTGAAGAGGCGCGTCAGGAGAAGGAGGCCATGGTGATGAAGTATGTGCGGGGGGAGAAGGAGGCTTTGGACCTGCGCAGGGACAAGGAAGGTCTAGAGAAAAGGCTAAGGGAAGCCACCAAGGAGGTGGACCACCAGGCCCTCAGGGGAAACCAGCTCGCCCAGGAGAAAGGCCGGCTGCAGCAGCTCTATGATGCCAAGGTACCTATATAAAAGCCAACAATTCTCAAGTTCAAAGTTCAAAAGGTTTATTTGTCATTTGCAATAACAAGTTACGGCAATGAAATGCTTGGTTTTCCTACTCCCGACAGTGCAGTTAAAAGTTAAAAAGTAACAGTAATTATAATTAAAAAAATAAGAACACAATCAATCAGTATTAACACTATACAAAAACACACATCAATAATGATAACTATACAACTATACAACTGTAGTGCAATGTAAAAGTGACAGGTGTGCATGACATAAGTGGCAGATGTGCATGTACTATGTATGGAAGGGAAGAGGGGTTCCCGAGTTGAGCAGCCTTACAGCCTGTGGAAAGAAGCTGTTCCGTAGCCTGTTTGTTTTGGACTGAATACTCCTGTACCTTCTGCCTGACGGCAGCTTGGTAAACAGTCCGTGGCATGGGTGGCTGGGATCTGTAATGATCCGTTTGCTCCTCCTCCTACACCTCTCTGTGTAGAGATCTTGCAGGGATGGCAGGTCAGACCTTGTGATGCTCTCTGCTGTTTTAATCACCCTCTGAAGT
>JACXGI010005581.1:0-46212 GCA_016801175.1 Esox masquinongy | reverse complement strand
CCCCCCACCCCTTCAACCTCTGCAGCAATGCTGGCAGCACTCATACGTCTATTTCCCAAAGACAACCTCTGGATATGACGCTGAGCACATGCACTCAACTTCTTTGGTCCACCATGGCGAGGCCTGTTCTGAGTGGAACCTGTCCTGTTAAACCACTGTATGGTCTTGGCCACCGTGCTGCAGCTCAGTTTCAGGGTCTTTGCAATCTTCTTATAGCCTAGGCCATCTTTATGTAGAGCAACAATTCTTTTTTTCAGATCCTCAGAGAGTTCTTTGCCATGAGGTGCCATGTTGAACTTCCAGTGACCAGTATGAGGGAGTGTGAGAGCGATAACACCAAATTTAACACACCTGCTCCCCATTCACACCTGAGACCTTGTAAAACTAACAAGTCACATGACACCGGGGAGGGAAAATGGCTAATTGGGCCCAATTTGGACATTTTCACTTAGGGGTGTACTCACTTTTGTTGCCAGCAGTTTAGACATTAATGGCTGTGTGTTGAGTTATTTTGAGGGGACAGCAAATTTACACTGTTATACAAGCTGTACACTGACTACTTCACATTGTAGCAAAGTGTCATTTCCTCAGTGTTGTCACATGGAAAGATATAATCAACTATTTGCAAAAATGTGAGGGGTGTACTCACTTTTGTGAGATACTGTATACGTTCTATTTTATTAATGTTTTGTTACTTCAGCAAGCCATCTTTCCACGCTCAACTGTAGATGATCAAATCACAATTAGCAGACTATTATTTTCAAATTTTTCAAAGAACAGATGGGAATTATAGTTCTATTTGATTTCCCAATAGGTCCATCATACATTAGACCGGCACATCTGGGAACTTTGGCTCACAACATGTTCCCACCCCTTTTTGGGGGACAACAAATGACACTCCCATGACAGAGGGACACAGATTTTGCCGGTGACTGGCGGAAATGGTGTCCCCGTCTTTAAAGAATGAAAATTTACTTCAGATTGAATTAAAACTATTAAATATGCTTGTGAGGGAGAGGATGAATAATTTTATGACCTTGGTAAATTTAGGTACTATGTATTTTGATTGACACTGGGGCATCGATTTCACTGGTGCCTGGTGGAAATGGTGTCCCCCTCTTTAAAGAATGAAAATTTATTTCAGATTGAATTAAAACTATTAAAAATGTTGTTGAGGGAGAGGATAAATAACTCTATGACCTTGGTATATTTCGGTACTATGTCTTGCCCCGGAAAAAATTAAGAGACCACTGCACCTTTTTCTTTCCTTTCCAAAAAAGTTGAAAAGGAAAGATTTGAGTGAAAAACAGAAGCGTTCAATTTGCAGTGGTCTCTTAATTTTAACTCTTCTGTTCTTCACTCAAAACCTATATTTTCGACTTTTTTGGAAAGGAAAGTAAAAGGTGCAGTGGTCTCTTAATTTTTTCCGAAGCTGTATTTTGATTGACACTGGGGCACCGATTTTGCTGGTGCCTGACAAAAATGGTGTCCCTCTCTTTAATGAATTAAAATATACTCCAGATTGAATTAAATCAATTGAATCTGCTGGTTAGGTTGGGAATCTATAACTGTGTGAGTTTGGTAAATTTAGGTACTATGTTTATTGATTGACAGGGGTACACGGCTTAAAGACGTTATTCCATATCTTTTATTCTGATATGTATTAAAAAATATATAAACACATTTAACTTTATCCATATTCCCAGCTCAGAAGTATAAAAACTGGTACTTCACCTTGAGGTGTGCATGCTAAGCATACTGCATTAAACAATTTATGTTCACAGTCCAAAATGATATTCATGTAAAATGTGTTATATTTTATCACTTCCCAGCAGACCTGAATATACAACCAACACCTTCAAAATGTTCATCATTACTGACATATTAATGACATCTCTTTTAGGTGTTGAAATAAATTTAATCTAAATCACAAAGATATACATATGCAATGCGTATTCCAATCAAACACATCTCTCTTTGGAGCTATGGGTAGGGCGCCTGACGAGGGCTAAAGTGTTCGGGTTTGTAACAGAGCCCCAAAACTATGTTTATATTATTAAATTTTTTATCAACATATTTAAGTGGCCAATTGCAACACTTTGACATAGATTTACCAAATGTATTCACATAATATATTTAAAATACATTTATTTTCCAAATGGGTAGCTAGTTAATATTGAGAGAAGTCCAACAAACTGAATTGGCTAAATAACGTTAAATCACCAGTTGCTTTGAATGGCTGTGCTAGCTAATACAAACATGGCATTTGTCAATGAAACAATACTACTTACACATATGTTAAACAACACAATATATTTCCTTTTTGTGGCTGTTTTAAAAAAAAAAATCTAGAGATTGCAAATACCACAAGCTTAGATAATCAGACGCTTTCTGGAACCCTTTTTGGAAGGAAGACAGTGTCGGGAACGAGAAGCAACAAGTGTGCGAGATATCACAAACTCCTGTTGACAGATAGAAATATTAGATAGTAGCGCATGCGCACTTTCGACAGGCACACTGAATTCGCACAGTCACTGAATTCTTCGTAACACCGGTCTTACGTATCTCCCCTGGTACCAGTTCTGTTCTATTATCTATGCCCTGGCTCCACACTAGACTCAAACTCACAGTCCTCTGCTTCATACCACACGTAAACACCTTTATGACAAGCTTCCAAATGTTTAAGCTAATACAAAAGGGTACCTTAGATGGCACATTCCAAAAATGGGTCCATTCCAAAAATCTCACAAGTAACAATATCTATTCATTCATAAAACAACTTTCGCCCACTCTCAAAAATGAACAATGTTTCACTTGCTTATATACCAAGGCTGTAGCCATGGAGTCAACATTGGGGGGGGACCATATCTGCCGGGGGTCCCCCCCAGAAAAACCTTAAAAAATGTTTAAAATATTTATAACTCTTAACCATAAATATTTACACAATCTGATATCGCCGTGTTGTTGTTCCTACAACATCATAATTAATGTTGCTCCAGGACCATCATTGCAACTGACCTGTAGTTAGTTGGTTACCCCGGTCCAAAGACAGAATATTCCACTGCCCCCTACCCTTTGACCTAACCCTAACCTCAGAGACACCTGTGCCTATGTCTAATCTCATTAGTACCTGTGCCTAAACCTAACCTCAGCTGTGCCAACATTAATTATGATGTCATCGAAAACAACACCAACATGGCGATATCAGATCGGTTATCAATATTTGCTCCTTTTCTCACTCACCATGTCACCTGCTCGCCCTGCCCTGTTGGCATCCTCATGCTCTCTCTCTCCCTCTCTCTCTCTTTTACTTTGAATGCACCAGAGTGAACATGAAATAAATACTATCAGTAAATAAGTTGTTTCTTGCCATGATGATCAGAGATGGATTACTAACCATTTCTGATCTGAATGGCAATGATTATTATATCAATAAACATTGACTCACCTCTTGTACTATTGCATACTTAGACTATCATCTGACTGGTACTCATTTTCTCACTGCTTTCAGCTTACTTTTATTTTCTGAGGCTGCCCAAAAAACTAATGAATGTGAATGAATGAAAGCTGAGGCTGCCCAAAAAACTAATGAATGTGAATGAATGAAAGCTGACTAATAAAACTGCTTGCACTTTAATCAAACAAACACTAATAATGCTACTTATCATAAGCAAATACAGCTATACAGTATACTATACAAATATACAATCACTGAAAACGACTACTATTTGCATAAATTTCACATGAAGCGCAATATAAATTATTGACACTGCTCTGACTTCACGTGGGCTTTCTGACATATCTAACAAAATAATTAACGTAAGAAATTAACGTTAGTTGAATACGCACATGAGCACCATTGTTGGTCGCTGGGTGAATGTGTGGCTAATTAGTTTTCCAGGTGACTTAGATATGATGGATAACGTTAGTGATGGTTGATTGATTAGCACGCGCAAATCGGCCCGTTTTCACCAAAACCTTTTGTTTACACTCCATGCAATTACTGACACTTTTTAGCAAACTATTATTTATTTCCACAATTACAGTTACAGTAAAAAATGATGTGTTGATGTTAAAACTATCACAAAGGAATAGGCACGCTTTTCATAGACGCTATTGAATTTTTAAGGCTAAACTCAAAAATGTGTTAAATATTTTCGAAAAACTAAAAGCTGTAGATTGTAGCCCATCTTCCCCGAGTCAGAATATAACACTTTTGTTGTCATGGCACACTTTTCGTAGACACTATTGAATTTCTAAGGCTAAACTCAAAAAATTTCAAAAGATTCTCAGAAAACTAAAAGCCGTAGATTGTAGCCCATCCTCCCTCGAGTCAGAATATAGCACTTTAGTTGTTATGGCACACTTTTTGTAGACGCTATTGAATTTTTAAGGTTCTAACTACAATAAAAAAAATATATTTTGGAAAAAAGAAAAAATATAAAAAATCTTTGATTTATACATTGAAAAGTGTGGATTGTAGTCCACCTTCACCTGATCAAGAACCCATACTTTTCGTTGTCCTGAATTAGTTGGTTTTGATGGGCGAATATGAATGTCCACTGAATGTCCATTAAAAAACTAACTTTACCTCGCTCAATTAGTTAAGTTTAGTTATGATTATGTTTACATTTGCTAATTATTATTTTTGGACGGCGGTGCATGGCTGCCTGTCGCAGCATAGCACATTTTTATTTTATTAATATTGATGGTATGTGTCTTGTTGTATACTCAAACCGGACTCGAAACCAAAAGCAAGCACATCAGCATACAGCGCAGAAACGAAGCTTCATACGTCATCTAAGGGGCGTTTTCTTTTATCTGAAACGGGTACCGAAGCTTCGTTACGACCTGTCTCGCTAGAAAATCTCAAGGCACGTACCGAAGCATCGCTTCAAGCGTCCCATCACTAGCTAGGACCACTATGTCCATTGCTTAACACAGGCTGAAACTACATACATTTTTAACGATAAAAATGTATGGCCTGTACAAAGAGAAAGCTGACCAAAAGTAGCATAACGGAGATGTTGATCTACAGACTGATTTTCAACTGGAGTGATCCTGATGTAACATTTACCTACTAAGTGACCACAGTGCATCCGTGTAGCTCAATAGTTAAACCATTTAGTTATTTTTTTTATTATATTCAGAAACTCACTGACAAAAGAAACACTGCTTTAAAGACTTCACACACAATGCAAAATGTTTGGAGATATCTCTAATTTTCTCCCAACTTGTGGAAGTGAAAATGAATTACTGCAACACCAGCTCGCATTCAAACCCACTCCACCCTTATAGCGCTGTTGCTGTAAGTGAGTAGCCTAACATAAACAATAAGAAAAAAACAATTATCTATTCAGATTGCACAATTGCCTACACAGTTCAGTGCTTGTTTTCTTGCTTTAACAGAAACTGCGTAAGCAACCCTGAAATTAACAAGCGAAGCTACGAGGAGCCTGCTCAGTGCCCACAATAGTGGAGAGAATACTGGCTAGACACTCTTCGTCAGAAAGAAGTTTTTTGCTGTTCGCTGGCCTACTATATGAACGGATTATTTAGCAATCAAATAGGCTACCATATAAATTATTTGCTTTTCGTCCCTCGTGTTGAACCATGGAAATCAAATGCCTGTCCACCACTTAGCACCCGGCCTGGTACAGGCCTCTAGATCAAGGTATGATAACAGATTGAGACAGAGAGAAAAATACATCATGGTTTGAAAGCCATGTCCCCAACAATCCCTGGGGAGGGACAGAGAGACAGTTTAACTTCCTCACCTGGGCAGGAAGAGAACAATGAAAGAGACAATGAACATGAGACACTTGATAATGTCTGACTGGCTTAGATTCATCAGTCTTGTCTGGTCCTAAATAAAGTCTAGTCTAGTCTAAATAAAGTCTAACCTAGTCGTAAATAAAGTTCACTGTTGATTATACCTCTGCACCTGTGTCCTGCATACGCACTCAGTTACAGGCATAGCCTAAACAAGTGAAACAACGTTGGTTTGGTTTCTGTAGCTTGAACGGTTCAAGTGATGATATTTTTTGGTTAATTGTGAATACATATTTATACGTTTGCATAAATTATTAATTGTGAGATTAAAAGAGTTGAAACTGTTCAATGTCTTAAATGTTGGAAGTACTTAGAGTATCATACACATTTAAGTAAGTTGGCTCATTAAAGCTTATGCATTTTTTGTATATATTTGTAGGAATTTTAAGTTGGCATAGCCTAAACATATGAATCAAAGTTGGTGTGGTCTCTGCAGCTTCTCGGGAATTCACCCATGTGCAATTTTAACGAACTGTGCGCCATGAAAACTAAGCAGTTGTCAGCTCTTGTTGCACACCATCACAACTCTGTTAATGTCAGCTCGCAAAACACTCAGGGCTGACCAAAAAACATCTGGGGCCAGAGTCAGCCAGGGTCTAACGACGCTCCTGTTATTTCTTACAAGGTCTGTTAATGTAGTGGTTCAGTGTGTCTTTCCCTGTCATTTCCCTGTAAATCGTATTGTGATGCATACACATAACTATCATAAGATTTAAAGAACAATAGTACATCTAAAACCAGTGCCCAAAACAACTTCCACTACAATATCGCCTCAGCAAAGTCAATGGAAAATATACATATCTTTGATTAACGCAAAATGTATTTGGTGAAAGAAATGGAAACAGTTTAGCATTGAGAGACGAATGGGTGAAAGTGAGCGCAGGTACGGTTACGTGTGTTTGTGTGGTGTGTGAGAGATGACATTAAATAATCGGATTATATCCGGATCTGGCAAATTGCTCATATCCGTTACTATACTCGTTGTGTCCAAGTATTCGGCACGCCCCTAAGCTTAACCTAAGCTGCTTTGCTAGTTACCAGTTTCTGTAGGGGGTATACAAATTGGAGAATAGATGACCTCCTCCAACTTCTACATGAGAAAGTGGTCAACTATTACTTGTGTGAATGACTATAATAACAGCAACTGACAACAAGCAAGCAATCTTTGTTGTCCAGCAATTATTGTTAAGGCCTTATCCTGTTCTGCTTCTGTTTTATACTCAGTAAACATATTTGGTATTTATTAATGGAAACCATTTTTTGTGTTATTAACACAAGATATTTGGTTCTAAAATGCCAACCAGAAAATAGATCCCAGAGCATTTAACTCAGAAAAGTCTGCTTTGAGTTTGCAAGTTAAAGGACAGGAAAAGTTATTTAAAGATTACTCTGGAGGTCTGTGTATGGTGCTTTCAGAGGCTGAGGAAACTTCTCTGTAGTAAATTTTGAACTCCTCACTTGTGGATGTTCTGTATTATCTGTAAACATATTGCTGTTGCTAAATTATTACTTTGATAGCAACAAGTCAATGTAGATGACCTCCGGAAAGAGTTAGCAAGTTTTGGTTATGCACAGCAAAACTATGAGTAGGATGAGAACCATTTAATTGTACATTATGTTGGGGATACAGAAGTTGTCCACTTGCAAGAGAATCAATGTACATGTCTTGCAAACAGCCTTGGCAAAATCTGTTTGTGTTCAATTAAGATGATTATTTGAGCACAAGCAAAGAGTTGAAAATTAGAGCCTTGAAGCAGATTACAATATTACAGCTGATTCCTATAGTCATGGACATACTGTGGAAGAGATGATAAATCAATTAAAAGACTGAAGTGAAAGCAATAAATACAAAGAATGTCCTCCATTCACTTAAGCCATGAAATGTGTGAATCAACTTGCATTTGAAAAATTCATTCCACAATGTCATAAAAGGAGATGCACAGGAAGAGGATAAAGGCTGAACAGGGACTGTTGATATGGACACATATCACATTCAAAGTCAAAGGGCATAGTTACACAAAAAGGTCTGACTCACACTTAGAAAATATGAAAAACATTTGTTATCCCCCACATGTCTAATTGACTATACTTGAGAAAGGCTTCAAAAGATATACTAGACCAATAAGCCACAGTTTATGGAGGTGACACAGGGGGCAAAGGTAGAGTGACTCCAGTAACCCTCTCCAAGTGGGCAGGTATTGTGACCCTGTGTTCCAAATGGCACTTAACTGTACTCACTACATTGTGGGTCTCTGCTCAAAGCTTGTAGACTGTATAGAAAATACTAGGGGTAACATTTATAGTTGGACAGGTGGGGTGACACACACCCAGACTCCTGCTCTGCCCGAACAACATGGGGATATGCATACCACACTTTACCACTTTAAACTTTACCACACTCTAAAGTTGAAACTTGTCAGTTTTGTTTGGTGGGGCACAACAAAATTCATTTTTGCCCATAGAATAGACAATCCATGTTGCATAAATTGGAGAATGGCATTTTCATGTTAAAATATGTTTTCAAATGGACATACTTTTCATTTAACAATGCTAACCTTCCTATAAACGCAATGCCTTTGTCGAATAAACGTATGCTATTGTTACTTTGACTAGTTTATTTTCATGCAAATAACCCGCAATTACTTGACTTTAACTATAGTTGAAACATTTCTGACTTACCATTTACACTTAGTAATTGTTCCTTGCGCTTTCCAACTTCCTGAGGCCACAGAAAAGCACGTGACAGGGAGTGTAGTGGTGATACCTGGTCAGTAGTGCCCCAATATGAGGGCACTTTCCACCAATAACTTCATCTGTGAATCCAAAAATGTCCAAGATGGGCATAAGGACAGCTTTGATTTGTAGGAGAGTGTGGATAACTGGCAGTGGACTGTGCAATTAATCATTGTCACACAAACATGCTGTAGCCTTAATTATTCATCTAACTAGTGTCAACATTTTATCCACTTATCCATGATCATGAAATGTATACATTAGTCACAACTATAGGCAAATAAATGTGGTATGTTCATGTGTTATTCTCAATTGATACAATATCGTACAACATATTGATGCCATCCCCTTTTTAGGTTGATTCAACATGTTAACATGAAAACTCAGTATGATTCTCTGTGGCTGCTGGTTCTTGTAGTAAGTAATGTTTGTGGCAAATACCTCCTTTGCATGCTCATCTCTTGGTTGATAACTCATTCCACTGCAGTTGTTTAGGTGATGTCAAATTGAGCATGTTGGGCCAAACAGAATTTACAATGGGATGAACCCTTTTTGGAAGTCTTGGGGGTCTTTTCAGAAAGGAATTTTTGTGCTTGGTCCACTGTGGCTTGACTGGTGCTCTGCATTATAGGCTAAGGGATCTTCTGTGCTTATAGTGAATTTCATCATCATTACCAAAAACAAGTGATTCATTTTAATAAAGCACAGCCCCTTCTCTACCCATCAAAAGGTGTAGGTAACATTAACTCCTGGTGGCCAAGATGCATCCTCTTTCTTGACCTATACTTCTTGCAGTAAATAACATTTTTGACTTTTTCCTTTATGGATCAGCCAGGTGAAGTGAATAACACTGATAATCTCATTATAATGGCACCTGTCACTGGGTGGGATATATTAGGCAGCAAGTGAACATTCTGTCCTCAAAGTTGATGTGTTAGAAGCAGGAAAAATGGGCAAGCGTAAGGATCTGAGTGACTTTGACAAGGGCCAAACTGTAATGGCTAGATGACTGGAGCATCTCCAAAACTGCAGCCCTTGTGGGGTGTTCCCGGTCTGCAGTGGTCAGTACCTATCAAAATTGGTCCAAGGAAGGAAAAGCGGTGAAGCAGTGACAGGGTCATGGGCGGCCAAGGCTCATTGATGTATGTGGGGAGCGAATGTTCTGCTGGAAAACCTTGGGTCCTGCCATTCATGTGGATTTT
The DNA here is from genome assembly GCA_016801175.1 of Esox masquinongy. Lineage (NCBI taxonomy): Eukaryota > Metazoa > Chordata > Actinopteri > Esociformes > Esocidae > Esox > Esox masquinongy. The sequence continues at coordinate 36,445 of JACXGI010005581.1, read as the reverse complement.
ACTTTGACACATACCACCTATCTGAGCATTGTTGCAGACCATGTGCACCTTTCATGGCAACGGTATTCCCTGATGGCATTGGCCTCTTTCAGCAGAATAATGCACCCTGCCACAAAGCAAAAATGGTTCAGGAATGGTTTGAGGAACACAACAACGAGTTCAAGGTGTTGCCTTGGCCTCCAAATTCCCCAGATCTCAATCCAATCAAGCATCTGTGGGATGTGCTGGACAAACAGGTCCGATTCATGGAGGCCCCATCTCGCAACAGGACTTAAAGGATCTGCTGCTAACGTCTTGGTGCCAGATACCACAGCACACCTTCAGAGGTTTAGTGGAGACCATGCCTCGACAGGTCAGGGCTGTTTTGGTGGCAAAAGGGGAACCTACACAATATTAGGCAGGTGGTCATTGTGACGTCACATACCAGCTCACACCCTCAACAACAATACTGAAATGGTGAACGCAACTCACTCTCCCAATCACAACACCAACCCTGCAAACCAACCCGGCAAACTCACCCCACAGATCACAATCACTGAAATTCTAGTCACCTTTTCACTCACCTGTTATCAATCAGCACCAGTATTTAGTTCCATTCAGTCCACACTGTCCTTGTGAGGTATTGTTTTACGGTCCAGCAACCATCATTGAGTATAGTCGTTTATAATTTGTGTACCGAATCGCCTTTTTCTTTTCCCTCACTGACAACGTTTGTGCCTAATCCTCTTGTACCTTCGCTCCAGAGATCCGGACCTCGACCTACTGCCTGTTCCTTGACCACGACCATCACCCTACTTCTCTCGTACCTACGCCTGCACTGGTTGGATACTCCCGGTTTTGACTATTGCCTGTTCTTACTCACCATTCTCCTGGATTCACGCTCGGTACCGTTGCCTCTATTAAACTAGCGCTCTGCACTTGTATCTGCCTCCTGGGATTCATTATTGTCCTAATGTTATGGCTGATCGGTGTATGTTAAACTTGAAATTATACTTTGAACAGTGAATGCAGTATTGAAGTTATTGAAACAAAATGTATACATGTTGCATTTGATTTTATTTATTAATATATTGAGTAGTAAAACTGAATGCAATATTCAGTCAATTTAATTCTAAAACATGGAAACCAATTTCATTTAATAAATCCAATTATTCAATTTGTGGATTACAAATTTATTTAAAAAAATCTAATTCAATTAATTTACATTCAATTTCAATTAATTTGAACTAATATGACTCCATAATAAAAAGAAATCACTTCACCCAAAAACATCTTTCAGTGTTGTGCTCATTGTCTACAGAACGTTACTTGTAGAATTGGAAACATATTTTAACGCAATCCGCATATCAACATGACTGCCACAATTTTATCAGATCTGCCAATTTTAACCTTTACGTTTTTAATTCAAAATAATGCTTATGCATAGAGACATGTCTTTTTTATGTATTACTGTTAGATGTTTCAGAGAACCTTTACCCTTGCACCTTTTTGTGTGTCCTGATCTAAGACACTGCTCCTGCAGAGAAAATAGATTCTTTTGTTAGTCTTTTCTACCTGTATGGGACTGGTTATATCTGGCTAGATTACAATGACAGAGTGCGTTTGACTTTTTATTGCATGTTGTATTAGTTCCCTGCTCTCAACGAAGCACCTTCTCTTCCCTCACAGATCTTTTTTTCAAGTTTGCTTTATTGAAATCTATGCATGACTTTGATGTGCTGATGCAGCCTTTCATTCTCCTTACCTCTGATTGTGCACCTGGAAAGTAACCCTCAGATCCAAGACCCAGAACAGAGCAGGGAGGAGTTAATTATACCATGGAAATACAGAAACATTGAATAAGAATACATTAATCTAATCTTAATTTTTAATCATAGATTTTTATAAATTATAATTTGTTTTCCTATTAAATCTGTACTGCTGAATTTCAGTATGACAGTGTGATATAAAATGAAAGGTGATGAACATGCGTTTGTTAAAACTGCATTCATGTTAAACACTGTATGTTGACTTGATCTTAAATTACCTTTTATATGTATATTGCGTAATCTCTAACACTTGTGTGATACAGATTAAATTCAGCCCTTATTTGCTGGTGGTAATAAGACAAAAGAAATCACAAAATGTGTCCAGGTTACAGTACTTTCCAGTATGCGTGTATATATATATAGTATACAGTAATGATTGTGTCTCCTAGTCAATTTGCTTCAATTTCTTGTTGTAGCTTGCATTTTGGTTTTTAGGCTTGGTGTCTATATAAGCTCTTTCAGACATCTGCTGACGTAAAAGGGTGTTATAAAATCCATTTGTTTGATAGATTATGAAGTTATCCAGTATCTTTACTCTCCTAATTTCAATGAGGCTACGCAAGCACACAGCACACACAGCTGTTATCTGCAGGCAGCACTACATTCTGGCATCTATCTATCACAACAGATCTATAAAGGGTTATTATTGCAGCAGGCCATCTTCTGATTCAGCTGATAATGCATCCTGGTAATCCAAGTAAATGTCTATCAGTGTTTTGTTTAGCGCTCAATGGGGAGTTGCTGATTCACTGCCATCTAGCTCGCACATACTGTTCTCTGCTACTGGCTAAATGGAGGAAAACTCTGTAATTGTATTGTTTTTTTTTTCTGTATTGACTGGTAAACTGCTGCAAATGTGAGACATAATTGGAAATATTATCACAGGGAGCAAAAGTGAATTAAAGTGGATCTTTAGTTCACTTCAGTTCAGTTTTCTTTAGTCTCACACTGTATTTGCCAAAGGGTATCAACATGAACTTGATCTTTGTTGTGGTGTATTAAAAGCCTAATGACCACATCCATAGGAAGCAGTGTGCCCAGAACATTTTCAGTGGGGAGCCCGAACGGATCCAGTCGTTATTTCGGGGTGGCACAATAATTGACAAAAATGGAACATAGAACTTACACCGATCAGTCATAACATTATGACCACTGACAGCTGAAGAGAATAACACTGATAATCTCGTTATCATGGCACATGTCCGTGGGTGGAATATATTAGGCAGCAAGTGAACATTCTGTCCTCAAAGTTGATGTGTTAAAAGCAGGAAAAATGGGCAAGCATAAGGATCTGAGCAAATTGGGTCCTGCCATTCATGTGGATGTTACTTTGACACGTACCACTTCCTGTAACAATGCTAAATGAGCATTTCATGGCAACGGTATTCCCTGATGGCATTGGCATCTTTCAGCAAAATAATGTGCCCTGCCACAAAGCAATAATGGTTCAGGAATGGTTTGAGGAATCCAATCGAGCATCTGTGGGATGTGCTGGACAAACAGGTCCGATCCATGGAGGCCCCACCTCGCAATTTACAGGACTTGAAGGATCTGCTGCTAACGTCTTGGTGCCAGATACCACAGTACACCTTCAGAGGTCTAGTGGAGTCCATGCCTCGATGGGTCAGGGCTGTTTTGGCGGCAAAAGGAGGACCTACACAATATTAGGCAGGTGGTCATAATGTTATGGCTGATCGGTGTATAATTTCATATATACAACTTCAAGACTGTGAAAATCTCCATGTTTTTCCCTCCATGTTCCATTAACAACAGCTATTTTAAACATCTTTTGAAATTTGGGCAGACGAGGGGGCTAGTGTTGTGGCCAAGCTTCACAGCAGGTGGCCAACCGCTGGTCCCATCCATGCCCGTTGGGGAACAAATTGGCTTTAATGTTGCTGTAGATTAGCTAATGAGCAGGTACTAATAAATATACTGTATATGTATTGTCTTTGTTGCTGTAGATTAGCTAATGAGCAGGTACTAATAAATATACTGTATATGTATTGTCTTTGTTGCTGTAGATTAGCTAATGAGCAGGTACTAATAAATATATTGTATATGTATTGTCTTTGCCTATAAGCACATTCTTAGCTTTTCCAGTAGGTTTTAATAAGTGTGCTTCTATTTTATTAATAGTACGGGCTGGATTAAATCTGATTGTTTTTCAGCTTTTTATCTGTTTGCACAGACTACATTTATGGTAAGAGTTGCATAAAGAATGTCAGATAAATCAGAAATTAACTTTTAAATGTCAAATGCGCTATAATCTGGATTTCTGTGTTGGGGATTAAATTGGGGCCAAACTGTTAGATAAGTACACCCTGCATTATGTAGTTTTGCAACAGAGAAAACAAAAAGTCTTATCCATGAAAAACAGTTGTAGCTCATCAGGCTTTTATTTGTTATCTTTTTCAAGTAACTTAATCTCTAAATAAATGACTCCCCTTATGGTCGCCTTAGCTGACATTTCTCCATTATTTTATGTTTTAATTATACCAAGTTGATCAATATCTTAGGTGTCAGTCAATCTCTGCAAAAAAATATACCAACATTAGTTGTGGTTAGGTATGGGGTTAAAACAGAAATAATTTGAAATTGAAGTTTAGAATTAAATTAGAATTATTGAATTCAAGGATAAGGTGGGAGAAAACTTAAAACAAATGTGGCACTTAAATAGATGCCACCCCAGTCCATAGCTTCAGAGTATAACACAAGCCTACTAGAAGCTAATAAGTTATACATTTTGCCAGGTCCAAATGTAATCTGGTAATTGCAGAATTGCAGTATCCTGACAAATTCTATGAGAGAATAGGCTGTCTTCAAGAATAAATGGCTAAAATTAATTTTAAATTCCCAAATAGCAACTCTATGATATATCCCTTCAGTAACTACATGCCTTCAGTATCTTTTTTGATAGTCGATTTTTCACTTTCACAATGTTTATCCTTCAAATATGAAACTTTAAAATACTTTGGCGTATTTTGTCCATGGAGACACTCAAACTGTTGATCCCAGGGGTCTGCAGTAGTCTGACCCTATATGACTGTGCCTGTGACCTCCATCTTTTTACTGTGGCTATTGAAGGGCAGAGCAGATGGTGAGAAAGCAAAGCCAGGAGTATTACTCCTCCAGCTTTCACAATTTCTCATTTCTGTTTCTGATATGATGCTGCTGCTCATGTGAGCTTGAAACTAAATTATTAATGAACAGAGTCAATAGTCACCCAGTGTACCATTCTCCCAGAGCTAAAATTCACCTTCCAGTGACTTTGCTCAGGTATGAAATCTAAAAGGTTATTTATTTGTTGTCATTGTTGTGGTTGGCTTCTCTCAACCGTCTAACTGATACCTTTTCAGTTTATAAAATATATATTTATACAACACTCCTTAGCATTTGGCTAACACACACGTGTTGTGATAATCACTGAATATTCATGCCTAAATCTTGTGTTTCTTAATGATGTACAGTACCAGTCTGCTTGCTTTTGTACTTGCTTTTCTGGAGACCACATTCATTACAAATTGTTATTTCTGGCGCTGCACTTAGATATACCCATTTGTGCCATGATTATGGCAGCAACAGCACAAGTACTTAATTGTTTAACACATCACATTAACCCACTTTACTGGGTAAATGTAACTTACCAAGTGGATACATGCCTTCAGTAAGACAATCCAGGTCTTCTTGTCTCTGATCTATTGGATTAATTTATTGGATCATGTTGTGCTCAGGTGTAAAGGCATATATTTTCCTTCGCTATATTTCTTTCATCATAGTATAGATATCAAGACCATTTATAAACCTTTGCTTATGCTCTGAAAGTATATTTAGTATATACCAAATATTACCTGTAATATTAAGCAATAAGCCTTATACTGGATGCGTTTGAAAAATAAATAGAGACACTAGTAAATCTCTACACTGGAAAAAACGTCACTAGCTATATATTTTTGGATGAATACAGAGTTGTTCTTCATCTTCAATCACTGTTGGAATTCACAATCTATTTCTTAAGAAAACACACCTTGTCTCAGACTACAAAAGGCAAGAGAGGACACTGCTTCTGCTGCTCCTCAATGAAGCAGGGAATGAAGAGTAGAAAGTAAGGGAGTTGCAGGCGCATGTAGACACTGACTGAGAGCAGAATGAGCTCATGATGGCTTATCAAAGAATGAGGTTCTTGCTGTCCATGAACATTCTAGGGAACTGTCTTTTTCCTCAGGAAATTCTCCCCAGAGAACTGATTATATTGGAATATGAAGGAATGAGGACGTATCTTAGACCTTTTGACACGTTTGTTAGATTGAAATGCTGTTATAGCAACTGCATGGCGAAATGACAGATAGCTTTCTGTTAAAAGAATATAATCAAACATATTTTGAAGTGTAATCCATACCTTTGAGACACTAATGTAAATAACAAAACTGTGTACACTGTAATAATGATATGTGATGATAGAAGCTTGAAAAACATCACTAGTTAATCACTTGATTCTGTCACATACACGACCCAAAGGACTAATAAGACATTTGTGGGTTTTTTAAATGATTGAGCATCACCCTCAACACTTTCAGTAATAAACACTTAGCTATGATGAATTGATGGTCGAGGAGTTGCTCAGAGGGTTACCATAGGGTCTCTGTACAGACATCTGCCAGAACAAGGAGTGTTGTTTCAGGTCCCTGTTACCTATAGCATCAGCTTTCAGGAGGAGAGGTTCCTGCATTGTCTACCATGATCTGTGGAATGTCTAATAGACTCTTGCAATATCTATGGACACAACAGGCGCCACGGACGGGAGTCAGTGTTTTATTTTCTTTTTCCTTACTCGACCAACTCAACTCCAACCGAGTTAAATTGCACATGTGCACAATCACTTTTTAGGAATGTAATTTGATGAACAAAAGAGTAAGAGCCTCTTGGCTCTCTCATTAGACACTTTCTTTAAGTTCACGCATATCCTAATTTTTCCATTTCTTTTTAACAAAACGAACATGAGGGTGGCACTATTTTGTTGTGTCTGTAAATTTGTATATGATGCCCACTGATTCTATTTTTTTGAATTTCTTAGGGAGCAGTGGGACTGGAATTTGTTTTGGTTTCACTATATCACTGTAAAAACAGCTAGGTTCCCTATGTTACATTTTGTGCATCTTGTAATTATTAGCAATGCACCTATCAGTTTTCTGGTAGCCACACCCACATTTGTTAAATTGATGCACACTACCTAAGAACAGCTTTTAGACATGGTATATTGGCATATACTGTACCACATTCCCTTTTACCACTTTCATATTAGGTGCATAGCCAATTTTAGACTTAACCTCATACTTTAACCAAATTGTCAGGCTATAGTATGATACCTAGTGAAATGATGTATAGAAAAAAATCATTGGTATGGCTATAAGAGTCATGCTTTTTTGACAAAGCCAAGGCATTTCCTAGCAGAGCTCCTAACTTTTTAGGTTGAAACCAATATGCATCTCTGACTGGCAAGAACCATTCATCTGTCAAATCAGGGACAAGCTACACTACAGTACCATTCATAGCCCTGTGTAATATTGAATGTAATTGCATTGCTTTATTTTCTAAAAGTTCATAGATTTGATTATTATAGAAAAAATAAAAGGAAATATGGTTTGTCTTTATTTATTGTATTTTTTTATTTGTTTTAGTGTTTATATCATTAGATGTGTTATGAATGACTGAATGTGCATGACTTTATAGTATGAACAGCTTCATAAAGAAAGCATGTATTTTGTGAATCATAGAAGAGTTCACACTTCAGAGTTAGGCCAGCATCATAATGGACAAATGTATACTTTATGAATGATGAATGGGGTCAGATTTTAGACAGAAGTGCCAAATCATTTGACTTAGGGTCTTTATGTATCCATTTCAAATAACAGATCTCTCACTTGAAAGTATCACAAGAAATGACTGAAAGTGTCAATACAGGTTACCATTCTGCTGATTTATGCTATTTCATTATTAAATAGGCATGGTACAGCACCCTGGTACAGACATGGTACTATTCCAAGAAATCTCGAAATGTGGTCCCTCACTTATTGAAATTGCAATAATCCATTTCTTCCTGAACGTCTCATCTTCTGGAAAATAGTAGAAACTAAGATACAGTTGTTTTTGGCGTCAATAGAGAAACAAATAGATTTTTCAACTGGAAATTAATATAACAAGATTTTTTTAAATGGATGTTTTGAGAGAAAATGAGAAAAAGGCATATTATATAAATGTATTCAACAAGGAAACGAAACCACAACAACATTAAGACAAAAAAACAAATGCAACAGCACTTTTAATTGGTTTAGTTAGATAGATCGTTTCACAGCTGATGAAATAATGCGTAGTCTGACATTCCATGCTGTGTGGCTGCACAACTTACCAAGGCCAGTGACAAACAAACAACCAACGTTCTCCACTGTACCGGTGAACGTTCAGAAAAAAAACATATTGGTTTTGCCGTTTTGGTTGAACTACAAGCCTCAGTGCTCTTGAAGCTGTATATAAGCGCTCCACCAACATAGGAAGGGAAAGGACAATGTGATGAAAGTGCCCTCATAAGTAATTTTAGGCCAGCTCTGCATGTCCTAGGTATGTGTCATTTTCATTTTCATCACCACTAGCCAAATAGCTAGTCTACGCTGCACAAGACAACTAAACATCATGATTATTTATTTTTCGATACTGTGGTTAACTCAATGACATGCTAAAGGTGTTGAAAGTTTTGTCACAGAAAAGCTTTACAGGACAATGTAGGAGCTATTTAACATTCACTAACTAGCTATGTGTGTGATTGATAGCATGTGGGGAGAAAGGAAAAGTTAAGTGCTGCATGCATATTTTAAGATCCCTATTGTGTAATTACACATAATTACTGTGATTAGGAGTTTAACGACACAAAGTTCACAGTAGTTCAATACTGAAATTGTATCTGTCAATTCAGCAGTAAAAATGAAGATCTTCAACCCCTTATAATGCTTATAGATTTTGAGGTGAAACATTTGCACATCATGTAGTTGAAAGAAAGTTAATGGGTGCGTTGGAGGAACCTAAAGATGAAACATTTTCAAATTTACATTAATTGCAGCAACTAAACTTGTCCCACTAATTTCAAGGTTTACCAATAGCTCTTCAGGGTGGTAGAGTGCAGGTCAGATATTCATCAACTGTATTGGGGAAAATGCCACCCCTAAGATCAATGTCTTTTTGCTGACACAAAAAAGTAAAGTAAGGAAAAAACAGCATAAGTGGAGATAGCCACTAAATGATGAAGTAACTGGTCAGTAGTAGAGGTCCAGTCCGTTTACGAAATTACAAACCTCAAAATGCAAAACTTCTCCATATTGTAAACCTGTCAAAATGTGTGGGCGCATGGCCAGGTTAACACACATGCACTTTAACCTTGCAGAATATTCCTTGCCACGAATGTGGTTGATGTAATTCTGAAAATAAAATATATCTGCTATTTGAGACTAATTTAAACAGTTATGTTATGATTTCAAAATAGTAAAATGTGTTAACACTTCATTGTACAAGCATGTAAAATAAGCTTACAAGTATGGACCTAAATGTACAACTTTACAAAATGTGATTACAGATTTGAAAATCAGACTTGCAGCCACAACCTTCAGTGCCTAAACACAGACCTTAACAGATGACCACAGAAGTTGACACACAAGTCTACAGAGTTTTGACATAATTACAATTCCATAAGGGGCCTGCTAACACAAGCAAGTGTAGGAGCTGGCATCTTCCAAGGAGACAAAGCAAAATACTGGGGCTGAAGTGCAAAGTCAGCAGTATAAACATGACAGAGAATAAATTCAAAAGGTCCCACTTTAAATTATGTTGATCCTATAAATACTTCATAATGTTGTCATAATGCTTTCATAGTCACTACATAAATGTGACTATGCTGTGCTTTGTAGTCACTACATAAATCTGTTACAATATGCTGTGCTTTATAAAGGGTTCATAAACATGATATAACTATGCGACATAAATACCAATGTCAAATGTGCCATAGACCAATTTTGCAAAATGACAAATATGTGCAATATGAAGGGTTACACAAGCACTGCTTAATTAATAAAGGCTTTGCAAATTATGTTTAATTAAGGCTTTCCAAGGTATGTGCAATGCCAAGATAGTGGTGTAACGAATACACCAGGGAGGCAGGAGTAGATGGAACAAATGCGGTACGCACAATTTAATGGAGTAATACAGGGAGAAGGCAACAGGCAAAAAACACAGAGGCAGGCACAGGTCGGTACACGGAAAGGCTGGATGGCAGGGCAGAGGTACACAACGACAGACAGAGGAGGGATAGTCCAGGGCCGAAAACGGATCTAGCAGGTCAAAAAGGCTGGTAAAGGCAAAAGCACAGACAAGGATTAGGCAAAGAGGGTTGGTCGAAACACGGTCTAGGTAATAAATCCACTGTATCCAAAAAACGAGAGAACAAGGCTCAGTTTGCATCCGCTACACAAAAGCAATACCTCACAAAGAACTAGGGAAGCTGGGTAGACTAAATAAGGAGTGTTAATGGAGAACAGGTGTTAGTACTCAGGTAATTGTGATCTGAGTTCCATTCAAGGGAGGCAGGTTGTGTGTTGGTATGATGAGGAACTGCAGGCAGGGGGTGTGATTGAGCTGGTTGAGGACAATGGTCGCCAGAAGGTCTAACAGAATCCCCCCCTCCATGGGCGGCTCCCGACGCACGAGGACGTCACGCTGGCGGACGACCCCGAGGCCGGGGAGCAGGGCGATCGGGACGATCCCGAACGTCCCGGGGCCTGAACGAGCCCCGGGTCCAAGACGTCCGCCGAGGAGACCCATGACCTCTCTTCAGGACCGTAACCCACCCAGTCCACCAGATACTGCAGTCGACCACCCACCCGACGGGAGTCCAGGATCCCCTCAATGGAGTAGGCCAGTTCGCCCCCGACATCGAACGGAGGAGGAGCGGCGGCCGGAGCAATGGGGAGATGAAGTGGGCTGTAATGGACGGGCTTGAGCAAAGACACATGGAAAGCAGAGGAAATCCGGTACTGGCGGGGCAGCTGTAAACGTGACAGGGTTGATACGGTGAGTGACCTTGAACGGACCAATATACCCCGGGCCAGAGCTTCCGACAAGGAAGACGAAGGCGAATGTTCCGAGTCGACAACCACACCCGCTGTCCTGGGTGAAAGAGCGGGGTGGGACGGCGGCGACGGTCAGCATGGTGTTTCTGAGCACGAGAAGCCAGACGGAGGTGCTGATGAGCCGTTTCCCACACCCGGGCGCTGCGCCGGAACCACTCGTCAACAGCGGGAACCGACCCAGGCTCCATGTCCCACGGGAACATCGGGGGTTGATGGCCTAAAACACATTGGAAAGGGGTTAACTGATATGAGCAGTGGACGAGCGAGTTCTGCGCATTTTCGACCCAGGGCAGGTACCGGTTCCAGTCATGCGGCTGTTGTGTTCATCGTTGTCAAAGGTATGTCCCTGTTTCCTGATTGAGCCTTTCTGTCTGGCCGTTTGATTGTGGATGGTAGCCAGACAAGAGGCTGATGGACACCCCCAGTCGTTCGCAAAAAGCCTTCCACACCCTGGATATGAAATTGGGCCCTCGGTCAGAGACGATGTCGTCCGGAATCCCAAACTGGCGAAAGACGTGAAGGAAGATGCACTCAGCCAATTCCATCGCAGTAGGTAGACCTGGCAGGGGAACGAGACAGCACATCTTGGAAAATCAGTCCACCACTACTAGGATGGTGGTATACCCATTGGAATCAGGGAGGTCAGTGAGGAAATCCATAGAGATGTGGGACCAGGGCCTGTGTGGTATCGGTAAAGGCAACAGTTTTCTGGCTGGCAGCTTCCGAGGGCTCTTGGATTGCGCACAGACGGGACAGGACAACACATAATTCCTTACATCCTCCTCCAAGGAGAGCTACCAATACCACTGGGACACAAGTTTCCTAGTTCTCATTATCCCGGGGTGGCCAGTCGCCAGAGAGGTATGGCACCACTGAACCAACTGCAGCCGAACAGAGGAGGGGACATAGGTACGACCTGGCGACGTTTCAGGCGGCGCGGGTTCGGTCAGCAGGGCCTTCTGAATTTGAGTGTGTATCTCCCACTGGACAGGCCCCACTTGACAAGAGAGTGGCAGGATGGGATCCGGAACAGGAACAGAGGAAGGGCGTTCGAACTGGCGAGACAGGGAATCAGCTTTGACGTTCTTCTTTCCTGGCACGTAGGAGACCGAGAAGTTAAATCGGTTAAAGAATAAAGACGACCGGGCCTGACGAGGGTTGAGTCTCTTTGCGGTTTTGACGTATTCCAAGTTCCGGTGGTCCGTTAGAACAAGAAATGGGTGTTGAGCTCCCTCCAGCCAGTGCCTCCATTCCTCAAGGGCTTGTTTAATGGCCAGTAGTTCGCGGTTTCCGACGTCGTAATTCCGTTCTGCAGGGGACAACCTTCTGGAGTGAAAGGCACAGGGATGTAATTTCGGGGGATCTCCCTGACGTTGGGATAGAACCGCTCCTACCCCATCAGCCGATGCATCCACCTCCATGACAAACGGCAGGGCAGGGTCAGGTTGACCCAGAACGGGAGCCGAGGTAAACCTTCTCTTGAGGGTGTCAAAGGCTGTTTGGGCTGCATCCGTCCAACGCAGCTTACTGGTGGTCCGGCTAGTGAGGGCAGATAGAGGAGCAGCAGTGGAACTGAAATTGCGTATAAAATGGCGATAGAAGTTCGCAAACCCCAAAAATCGTTGTACCTCCTTGATGGTTCGGTGTTAGGGCCAATCACGAAAGGCTGCGATCTTGCTGTCATCCATACGAACCCCTCCTGGGGACAGAACATAACCTAGGAAGGTGATGAGTGACGTATAGAACTCACTTTTTTCCGCTTTCACGAACAGATGATGGTCCTGGAGTCGTTGGAGAACCTGTTTGACATGTAGTATGTGTTCAGGGAGAGAGTTGGAAAAGATCAGGATATCAGCAATGTAAATGATGACAAAACGGTCAATCATGTCTCTGAAGATGTCGTTCATGAACCCCTGAAACACAGCTGGGGCGTTAGTCAGACCGTAAGGTATCACACAGTACTTGTAGTGTCCCCTGTGTGTGATGAACGCGGTCTTATACTCGTCCCATTCTCTAATGCGCACCAGGTTGTAAGCCCTGCGCAGATCCAATTTTGTATAGATAGTGGCCTGGCCTACTTGCTCTATAGCAGTGGGGATCAGTGGAAAGGGATACCAGTTCTTCACCGTAATGTCATTGAGGGACTGGTAATCAATACAGGGGCACAACAGGGGAAGATGATGGGCGGATATGCATCTGGGCAAGGGACTCGTCTATGTATGTGTTCATGGCTTTGGTTTCCGGAATCGACAGAGGGTATATACGACCTTTAGGGAGAGTAGATCCAGGAAGAAGGTTGATTGCGCAGTCCCACAGTCGGTGTGGAGGTAAACCGGAGGCTTTTTCCTTGCTGAACACCTGATGGTACTGGTTGTAGACCGAGGGGATTGTCACAGGCGGGGTGATGTCAGCACCCTCCACTGAAGTGGCCCTACAGGGTAGACTGAGACAGCGGTGATTGCATTGGTCGCTCCAGGAGAGCAGTTCCCCTTTACGCCAGGAGATGGCGGGATCGTGGAGGACCAACCATGGGTGTCCTAAAACTAAAGGTTCCCAGGGGGAAGCCAGCACTAGCAGCTGGATTGACTCAGTGTGAAGGGCTCCGATTTGCAAAACGACGTCAGGCGTTTGGTGAGTAACATACCCAGATCCCAACGGCTTACCGTCTAGGGAGTGGATACCCAACGGGTGGTCAATGGCTACCAATTCGACACCCATCTGAGCAGCCAGCTGACAGTCAATGAAATTCCCTGCTGCCCCGGAATCAACCAACGCCTCCAAACGCAAGGTGACCCCTTGAACAGTGAGGCGGGCAGGTACACAAAATTGTTTCTGGGTAACATGTAGCATATGTGTCACGCCTACCTGGGCCGAAGCAGAAGAACGAGAGCTCCTCAGTCGCAGTGGTCGGGACGGACAGTTACTCACTTGATGCTCAGGTCCCTCACAGTACAAGCAGAGACGGTGCTGCAGGCATAGTAATCTCTCGGCGGGCGAAAGGGGGGAGTGACCCAACTGCATAGGCTCGGAGTCAGAGGAAGGCGGTTGATGAACGGTGGAAGGCTCCGCTCCCCTGGTCTGATGTGAACCAGCCCCTCTCCGATCGATCATGAGCTTGTCTATAGCAATGGACAACCTGATATATTGTCAGAGATCCGTTTGGTCCCCTCTGCAGGCCAGCTCTGCTTGAAGCTCTCTGTTAAGTCCCCTTCGGTACACGGGGAGTAAGGCTGCATCACTCCACCCGCTGCCAGCGGCGAGAGTACGGACTTCTAAGGCGTAATCCGCTGCAGTGCGAAGTCCTTGTCGGATTTCACATAACAGATCTCCTCGGTTACGTCCAGTATTAGGGTGATCGAAAACGTCTCTGAACATGGCGTGGAACCCACTCTCGTTAACCAGGTCTAGGCCATTCGCGGTCCACAACGCAGTGGCCCAGTCTAAGGCTCTTCCGGTCAAAAGGGAAATAAATTCCACCTTGTCCTTATCGGATGAAAACATGTTGGGATGATGGTCTATATATAGTGCACATTGCATTAGAAAACCCTTACTCTGTCCCGGAGAACCGTCATATTTGTTGGGCAAGGAGAGAGTCAGCGGGGAAGGTGAAGTTTAGAGGAATGGCAGACGGGGGGTGACGTAGAAGATGGCAGAGTTGTTCGATCCGCTCCTCCTGTTGTGCGAGGCGTGCTTGGAGCTCCGCTGTATCCATCGTGTATAACGGTGAGGTATTCTGTAACGAATACACCAGGGAGGCAGGAGTAGATGGAACAAATGCGGTACGCACAATTTAATGGAGTAATACAGGGAGAAGGCAACAGGCAAAAAACACAGAGGCAGGCACAGGTCGGTACACGGAAAGGCTGGACGGCAGGGCAGAGGTACACAACGACAGACAGAGGAGGGATAGTCCAGGGCCGAAAACGGGTCTAGCAGGTCAAAAAGGCTGGTAAAGGCAAAAGCACAGACAAGGATTAGGCAAAGAGGGTTGGTCGAAACACGGTCTGGGTAATAAATCTACTGTATCCAAAAAACTGAGAGAACAAGGCTCAGTATGCATCCGCGACACAAAAGCAATACCTCACAAAGAACTAGGGAAGCTGGGTAGACTAAATAAGGAGTGTTAATGGGGAACAGGTGTTAGTACTCAGGTGATTGTGATCTGAGATGTGAGTTCTGTTCAAGGGAGGCAGGTTGTGTGTTGGTATGATGAGGAACTGCAGGCAGGGGTGTGATTGAGCTGGTTGAGGACAATGGTCGCCAGAAGGCCTAACAAGTGGTTTTAATTCATGCAATGCTCGGATTTCATTCTCAGGACCATCCATTATAATGTATGAAACCATAATTGTAGGTGGTTTTGGAAAAAACATCTGCTAAATACTATATTTCAGCAATAAGGCCAGCGAGGATGGTATTTGTCCACTATACCACGACTAAGGGCTGTCCTTAGGCATGAGGCAGGCTCATGCTGGGCTGCAGGTTTGTACATGCTCATCACAGAACATTGCTACCCAGTTACAATAGCTTTCAACATTAAGAAATTCGAAGTGGCTTTCTTCTGGAACCAAATGTTCCCAAACACACACACGCACACACATTTTAACACTGCATACCATGTGGTGCTAGACTGAAAACTTTACAGTAATCTTTTAAGTGAAGTACACCGACCATAGTCTGCCTATGATGACGGAGCTATGGAACATCTTGGAGTTGATGTCCGAGAGGTGGAGGAATTGGAAGGAGGTGGGGTGAAATGCTGTTTCAAATTACTACGTGAGTAGGCCTCCGTCTGGTAAATAGCCTCACTAGCTAGCTTTTCATTTGCTAGCTAATGCTAGTAAAGAGTCATAACAGTGTGACTAGGCCTTCTCCCAGCAAGTGTCTTTGCTAGCTATATCAACATTAGTTAATGCTAGCACCGAATAGAGTTGTCATGCTCAGACTGAACCCGTCAGGGCCCGGGCCAGGCTTTAAATTCCAAGAATAGAGTCGGGCCTGGCTTGCAACACCATGATCTTTTACATTTTTATGAATACAACAATTAATAATAATAGAAACTGGCGTTTTCTACATTAGCTTCATGGAGAGCATGCATTTAGAGTAACCAGTTTTCCCAGCAATGTCACTGTGGTGTTGAAGTTGCTGTAACTCAGTCACAGAAATAATTTCTTTAAGTTTCCATGCACTTTTTCACATGACACTTGCACGCGACTACAGGCAAAACGATTGCAGGGACACCAGCCTCGAAAGAAATGTTTCTTCTGTTATATTGTGTTAGCATTTGTAAGCCTATGATTAAAGCTATTATAGCGCATTAATATCAATAACGTTTATTATTTAATAATGTAAGACAACTACCTTTGTTATTTTATTTTTAAAATACAAATTTTTATTATAATTCAGTGACTCATACACTTGTGGAATAATAACAATAATAATATTTACAGTACATTCATTAAAATAATAAAGAAAGATACACAGGCTCTGTAACCTAGCATGGTCAGTAAGCGCTGGGTGTGTGTAGTCTTGTGCGCCAAACAGGTAATTGAATGGTTTGTTTCTGACTGAAATCAGGTTAATAATCCTCACATTACATCGTGTAACCATCTATTAATTTGGTCATATCTGGAAATTGGATGAAGTGTTAATACTCCTGCAGTTTTCTATTAGCTGTTTCACTCCGCCTCAAACTGTCGAGAGGTAGACGAACATATTTCCAGTTTCAGTGACACTTCGAAAAAAGTAAAGTCAGAGTCGCTGTTGTGTTGTGCCCCCCATCCTCTGCTACTGGAAGTGAGAACATTGAACACGAGGTCTATTAGCATGGGGCAGCGCCAGCAGACTGAGGTGAGAGAGGAGGCTGGGATAATCTAAACAAGTCTTTTGAGTCATACAGCTCAAGTCCAAGTTCAATCACAAGTCATAGATACTTAAGTCAAAGTCAAGTTGCAAGGCCCTTCTTGTCTGATTACTTAGTTTGGCTGGGTGGGCAGCTCTAGGAAGAGTCTTAGTGCTGCGAGACTTCTTCCATTTCACAACGGCAGAGCCCATTGTGCTCAAGAGAACTTTAAGCGCTTTAGCAATATTTTAATAACGTTCTCCAGACGTATGGTGCAAGATAAATCTCAGATATCTACGGAGCGTTCCTTGGAGGTCATTGTTTGATTTTTGCTGTGACATGCATTGTGAAATGTGGGGCCTTATAGACACGTGCCTTTCTAAATCATGTCCTATCAATGGAATTTAGTGGACTCCAGTCAAGATCTAGAGATCATCTTAAGGATGATCAAAGTAAACAGGAGCAAAGGCTCTGAATACTTACGTACACTGGATATTTTTTTATATATATATATATAAATTGGCACAAATTTATAGACACGTTTTTGAATTTTCCTTATGGGGTACATTGTGTAGATTGATGGCACCTTTTTTATTTAATCAAATTATAAATTAAGTCCATAACACTGGCGAAAATCGAAGGGGTCTGAATACTTTCCAAAGGCACTGTATGTTTAATGTTTAAAAGACTCTTGGAAGTATCAGTCTAACCTTTGTGGCTTTAAAGTAGTGCATGGTCATGGTAAGTTTAATGTCTAAAAGGGTAAACTATTCTTATTGTTTTTATTCATTGTTACTACAAAACACCAGGGACGTTGTGAGGGTGTACCGTCATAGCACTGTCAACAGGGCTTTTGGGGTGCTACACTGGAAACTTGAGATTAACATTCAGTTAAGCCCAAAAGTATTCATACCCATGCCACATTTTGAGCCATAGTGAATTGTTAATTGACCAATAGGTTTCTTCTGGCTGGAAATGACATAAACAAGTGACAAAACACGGTAAGACATTGTGCTGGTGATACAAATGAATAACGTGACTATTTCTGTTTTTTTCACATTTTTACGAAAAATGCCATGTCCAACATTATTCATACGCTTTGAAATTGTTGCAGATTTTTTGAAAATGCAAGTTTCTATACCATTTAAAATGGTCTTGTAATTTCC
The DNA here is from genome assembly GCA_016801175.1 of Esox masquinongy. NCBI lineage: Eukaryota > Metazoa > Chordata > Actinopteri > Esociformes > Esocidae > Esox > Esox masquinongy. Next base: position 18,462 of record JACXGI010005581.1, on the reverse strand, counting down.
ACCATGAGAGAGCATTCTAATCACCTATAAATTGAGAACAGCTGAACAGCAATAGTTCTCTAGTCAGTTACTACTCAACTGCAAGTCATGGCTAAAAACAGAAATAGTTACGTTATTCAAAGAACTCTTTTCTTTAGAAAACAATTTTTTTAGGGAAAGAGAAATTGGTATGGCTATGTAGGCAGGGAGGGATGTACTGTAAATGTTGTTGCATCTATAGAGCATGTTGGGTATTGCCCAGACAAGTGTGCACTTGTCTGTCCAATACCTTGAAGCAGTTGTATCCTAAGAAGGAGTCATAGCCATTGTGGGACAGTGGAAATTACACTTAGTTGGTGATCATTGTCAGTGTGCTCCACTATTGTTAGTGTGACCACTGATTTTTGGAGGAAGCGATACTGTACCTATACCTCATGCACTTCCCCCAAGCAAGCCATTTTATTGGATTGACATGTTGCGAGGCGTTATTGATATAAACTAGGTTCCACCCTTATTTTCTTATATTCACCAGGCATCTTTGGCAAAATACAAACATCTTATTCCACAGTATTAGCCCTGGTGAAGAATGGTGATCATTGTGTGACATTTTAAAGATGCTTTGATGCATCGGACCTGCAGGACTTGCCAAAATTTAAGGAACAAGAATATTCTCCTTTTTATTTGAAATTTCTAAAGGAGAATTTCAGTCTATCCATTCATGAGGTTTAGGATGACAATAATCAAAACCCACAAGCTAGACTACGTACATCAAAATGGAAGGTTTGAAATGGCTTAGTTAATGTCCAGACCTGGACCCATTCGAGATGTTGTGGCAGTACCTGAAATAAGCAGTTCTAAAAGACCCGCTGAGTTGAAACAGTCTAAATGTTGCTGAGTTGAAACAGTCATGCATTGAAGAGCGGGACAATATTCTTCCACAGCATTGAGAAACTGATCAAAACCACATGAAGTGTTTGCTTGCAGTCATGTCAGCAAAAGTTGGGACAACACTGCACATTTTGTCTAATGATGAAAGGTACACTGCAAGCTCATTCCAACCACATTAATGCAATGTCTTTTGAGAAATGCCGGCATAGAAGCCAATATGCGTCCATAAATGAAATAAAGCAATAGTATTTATGCAATCACCTAGTCCCATAAACATAATTTATAACCAGGAATGAGAAAATGGTTAAATGGTCGAGGAGGTAAACAGAAACACTTATATTTCATTAGAACACCACAATAAGAGAAAACAACAATGATATAAAGCAGCAATGTCCATACACTGCTTGATACAGTGAAATAAATGAATTTTCATTACCTTACATGTATGCATATACAGTTGTGCTCATAAGTTTGCATACCCTGGCAGAAATTGTGAAATGATGTCATTGTTAGCTCTCACATGGATGCACTGAGCAAGCTAGATACTGAGCCATGGGGAGCAGAAAAGAACTGTCAAAAGACCTGTGCAACAAGGTAATGGAACTTTATAAAGATGGAAAAGGATATAAAAAGATATCCAAAGCCTTGCAAATGCCAGTCAGTACTGTTCAATCACTTATTAAGAAATGGAAAATTTGGGGATCTCTTGATACCAAGTCAAGGTCAGGTAGAACAAGAAAGATTTCAGCCAAAACTGCCAGAAGAATTGTTCGGGATACAAAGAAAAACCCACAGGTAACCTCAGGAGAAATACAGGCTTCTCTGGAAAAAGACAATGTGGTTGTTTCAAGGAGCACAATACCACGATACTTGAACAAAAATGAGCTACATGGTTGAGTTGTCAGAAAGAAGCCTTTACTGCGCCAATGCCACAAAAAAGCTCGGTTACAATATGCCCAACAACACATTGACATGTCTCACAGCTTCTGGCACACTGTAATTTGGAGTGACGAGACCAAAATTGAGCTTTATGGTCACAACTATAAGCGCTATGTTTGGAGAGGAGTCAACAATAGGCCAAGGAGGCCTATTGTGAACAGAATACCATCCCCACTGTGAGGCATGGTGGTGGCTCACTGATGTTTTGGGGGGGTGTGAGCTCTAAAGGCACGGGGAATCTTGTGAATTGAGGGCGAGATGAATGCAGCATGTTATCAGAAAATACTGGCAGACAATTTGCATTCTTCTGCACGAAAGCTGCGCATGGGATGCTCTTGGACTTTCCATCATGACAATGGCCCTAAGCACAAGGCCAAGTTGACCCTCCAGTGGTTACAGCAGAAAAAGGTGAAGATTCTGGAGTGGCCAATACAGTCTCCTGACCTTAATATCATCAAGCCACTCTGGGGAGATCTCAAACGTGCAGTTCATGCAAGACGACCAAAGACTTTGCATGACCTGGAGGCATTTTGCCAAGATGAATGGGCAGCTATACCACCTGCAAGAATTTGGGGCCTCATAGACAACTATTACAAAAGACTGCATGCTGTCATTGATGCTAAAGGGGGCAATACACAGTATTAAGGACTAAGGGTATGCACACTTTTGAACAGAGGTCAGTTCATTTTTTTCTTTGTTGCCATGTTTTGTTTTATGATTGCGCCATTTGTTTTATGATTGCGCCATTCTGTTATTACCTACTGTTGAATATGAATCCCACAAGAAATAAAAGACATATTTTGCCTGCTCACTCATGTTTTCTTTACAAATGGTACATATATTACCAATTCTCCAAGGGTATGCAAACTTTTGAGCACGACTGTATATCTCATCCTTTATTTTCTGTGTAAGTAGATATAAAGTATCCAATTTATAGATTGCAACCAAAAGTAAATGACACATACAGTCAGAGGTGCAAAATATATGAAGTAAAATATTTGTCTGTGTTCAAGAATTTAGACCATAGAGGTCAAAATCATGTGCAGAGTGTGTGTTTTCACTCTTCCTTTTTATTTCATTCATCAGTTAAGGCCACTGATTAGTTGTGAACTGTCTTTTCCCAGTCAGTCTTAATTAGGAGCTTCCCTCAACTGGCAAACCACCAGGTTTTTTACAATGTAAATTAACCGCCAAGTTATTTTACGTTGTGCTTCAAAGGTATTTGGACAGTAACATATTGCTTGTTTTCATGTCTCTTTATTCAGCACTTTGGATATGGAATGATACAATGACAATGGGGTTAAATTGTAGACTGTCACCTATAATTAGAAAATATCATCCATCCATAACAGATGAGCAAGAAATTACAGGTTGTTTTATACATTGTCCCCCCACTTAACGTTGTCAAAAGTATATAGACAGATTAAAATGATGTACAGTAAAGTAGTTAAGTTTATTACTTGGTCACATTTCGTTGGCATGCCATGATTGCCTAAAGTATGCAACCCATAGACATGAGCATATGCTGGATATTTTTCCTGGTGATTCTCTGCCAGGCCTAGAATGTAACCATTTTCATTTATTGCTTGTTTTCGGTCTCTTTGGTCTTCAGTCCCACCAAAACGCTTCATTGGAGTTTGGCTGATCTACTGCATTCAGAAGAAGTGTCTTTTCTTTTTGAAGCTTTGTTGGCCCTATCTTACTAGTTAGATGCAATCAAGTCATTTGTTTTTGCTCTCAATAGGCCAGTTAATTTAAGATATGTAGCTGCTGCTTTGTTTTGGTAGTGTTTGCTGTGTTAATTCACTGCCAGGTTAGTAGGGGTGCGGTTTTGCCCTCCCTTGGCTTCTTTGAATTAGTGGGAGTATTTAGGCTTCTTAATTCCCCTGCCGCTAGACAAGATGACAGTTTGAAGCAGCACCTTATCTAGTGACAGTGTTGTCGCCTGCAACCAACTAAACAAAGACAGTTCTGCCAAGTTGGCCTGCGGAGATACACTACCAGTCAAATGTTTGAGAACACCCCCCATTTTCCCAGGTTTTATTGAAAATTAAATCCAGTGTGTAACCTGAAATGGTACAAAGGTAAGCGGTAAACTTCCAGAGTAAAAAAAACTAATTTTGTTTACCAAAAACTGACAAATAATGTATAAAAAGTGCTTTTTTCAGGGAACTAGTAATGGGTGGACAACATTGCAGCAGTGGAAGTAAATTAAGCCTTGAAAGTTGACGCTAACAATTCCTACAGAGGTTCCAACTTTTGTTGGTTACTTACATACCTCATGTCTGTATAAAAACTTGCTACCTTCTCTTTCTCCCTATCTGCTGCTAAAGCCACCTTCTTTCACTCGAAATGTCAGGTTTCTTCCTCTAATCCTAGGAAACTCTTTCCCACCTTCTCCTCACTCCCTAACCCTCAACCTCACCCGCCATCTTCCCTCTCTGCAGATAACTTTGTCATCCACTTTCAAAAGAAGGTTGCCGATATCCGTACCTCATTAACTCAGCCTACCTTCTCCAGACAATCTCAGGAGACCATTTACCATTCCTCACCTCCCTCATCAACTCTTCCTTGAGCATTGGCTGTGTCCCAGCAGACTTCAAGATTGCCAGAGTAGCTCCCCTCTTAAGGAAACCAACATTTAACCACTCTGAGGTCAAAAACTACAGGGCGGTATCTCCCCTGTCTTTTCTTTCAAAGATACTTGAGCATGCTGACTCCACCTAGCTTTCTTCTTCCCTCCCTAAGAACAATCTCCTCGACCCTAACCAGTCAGGATCAAAACACGCCACTCACCCAAGACCAGTCTCCTCTATATAACATAAGCTCTTTGCACTGCCTAAGCTAACTCTCTCTCTTCTTTTATCATCCTCCTTGATCTATCTGCTGCCTTCAACACTGTGAACCATATTATCTAACTTCCACCCTATCTGATTTGGACATCTCAGGCTCTGCTCACTCTTGGAACACTTCCTACCTGGCAGGCTGCTCCCACCAGGTAACATGGGGAGGATCGGTGTCTGTCATGCAGCTTCTTACTCCTGATTTTCCCCAAGGTTTGGTTCTTGGCCCCTCTCTTCATCTCTCTATACACTAAGTCTCTTGGCTCTGTCTTATCCTCACATGGTCTGCAGATGACACTCAGCTTTTCTTCTCCTTCCCCGCTTCCGACACCCTGGTGACCACACACATCTCTGAGTACAACACACATATCCGCTTGGATGTTGGCACACCACTTTAAGCTTAATCTTGACAGACCTTCCACATTTTTCCCATGTCACCCCGCTATTTCTTACACTACACTGGCTTCCAGTTGAAGCTTCAATCTGCTACATGGCTGTGGTTCTTGTCTACGGAAGAACAAGAGGAGCTTCCCCTATCTTTCTTCAGGCAGTGCTCAAACCCTACATCCCTACCCGGGCTCTTCGTTCAGCCACTCAGGGCTTTTGGCTGTCCTGCCCCTTTGGGGCAGTTCCCAATTCACCCAGTCAAAACTCTTCTCTGCACTGGCACCTCAGTGGTGGAACCAGCTTTCTTTCAAGGCTAGGATAACCTTTACCTATCTACCTATCAAGGACAGCCTCTACTGATCTACTTATCTAGGACAGCCTCTACCTATCTATCTATCTACAATTAGGTCCAGAAATATTTCGACAGAATTTTCATAATTTTGGCTCTGTACGCCACCACAATGGATTTGAAATTAAACAACCTAGATGCAATTGAAGTGCAAACTTTTAGCTTAAGTCAAGTGCAACCATTTTCATACACAGTGCTCTCATTTCAGGGGCTCAAATGTAATTGGACAAATGAACACAAACATAAGTGAAATGTTCATTTTTAATACTTTGTCGAGAATCCTTTGCAGGCAATGACTGCTTGAAGTCTGGAACGCATGGAGATCGCCAAATGCTGGGTTTCCTCCTTTGTGATGCTTTGCCAGGCCTTTACTGCACCTGTCTTCAGTTGTTGTTTGTTCATGGATCTTTCTGCCTTAAGTTTTGTCTTCAGCAAGTGAAATGCATGCTCAATCAGGTTGAGATCAGGTGATTGACTCAGCCATTGCAGAATATTCCACTTCTTTGTTAAAAAACTCCTGGGTTGCTTTCGCAGTATGTTATGGGTCATTCTCCATCTGTAATGTGAATCGCCGTCCAAACGACTTCGCTGAATTTGGCTGAATCTAAGCAGACAATATATCCCTAATACACTTCAGAATTCATCTGGTTGCTTCTGTCTTGTGAAGTGTTGAAGTGTATGTTTAGTTTAAACAGAACATCTGTTTATCTGTGCACGGGAAGTCACGTTCATTCAAAGCGCGACAGTAATTAGCCATTGGGCTTACAGTACTGTGATGTGTATTCCAGGTTGCGATGTCTATAAAGTAGAGGTACGACCGGAAGTTTCTTTAAGATTGAGTTAAATGAGATCGAGTCTGTAAGACCGAGTATCGAATCTGTAACATCATGAACAATAAACTATCAAATGCTGCAATAAATAATTGAATTACTCTCTCCCTTGACGACCGGGTATGTGATCATTATTTCAACCACTATATGAAACAGCTGATTTCTAACAGAAGGAACTGGATTTCAACCTGTTAGATTAATTCCAAATAGGCAATGAATTAATGTAACAAATGAATTTAATTTATAAAGAGAGTATTACAATTACAGTACAAGTATCCAAGATAAAATACTCCGGAGATTGAAGATGTTTGCGGCAGAAGGAAGGAAAATGCAAGACAAAGCTTCCCCAAACCCGGCTCTGGTGTATAACCCCAAACTAAAGTTGTGGGGGTTGGTTTACTTACATGAAGATACCAAAATTAGGCCTGCAGAATAGACCCCCTTATCATCTAGGGACACATTCCAATCTATGCCTTCTGACACCATATTGTAAAACAGTGATCTACTCATGGGTTCAACATAGGGTGATTAAGGCATGATATTAGGTTCTGTAGTCAGACCAGAGATAAACATCTGTAACATAAACATTCTGATAAAAGAGCATGACCAGACACACAGAGTGTAGGCTAGGAAAGGACAGTTGAGGGCATAATTACAAATGGCTGTACTAAATGCTGAAGATTCATTGAATATGTAAATAAACATAGAATTTAAATTTTTCGGTTCCTTCACTTGTCACATCATCAATAAACACTAGTGACCCAGTGCCATTGGAAGCCATGCATGCCCATGCCATCACACTGCCTCCACCGTGTTTTACAGATGATGTGGTATGCTTCAGATCATGAACTGTTCCGTGTTATTTACTTTTTCTCACCATCATTCTGGTACAGGTTGATCTTAGTTTTATCTGTCCAAAGAATGCTGTTCCAGAACTGGGCTGGCTTCTTTAGAAGTTTTTTTTTTTTTAGCAAAGTCTTATCTGACCAGAATGTACCAAACTGTTGGTTTGGCCACTCTTAATGTTCCTGCTATCTCTCTGATGGATTTTTCACTGGATGGCCTGTTTCACTTGCATTGAGAGCTTGTTTGACCGCATGTTGTGGGTTCACAACAACAGCTTCCAAATGCGAATGCCACACCTGGAATCAACTCCAGATATGTTACCTGCTTAATTGATGAAGATATAATGAAGGAATAGCCCACACCTCCAATTATTTCCGAACCTAAATCTGTCTCTGTCCATCCATCCATCCATCTATCCATTTATGATAGCCTCTACCTATCTTAAAAAATAATCTGAAAATTCACCTTTTCGCAGAGCACTTCAAATAGTGCCGCTCTCACCAATTTTCTTAACTTTTTATGTTTATTATTTGTATGGTCTTCTTTCCACATAACCTTTGCTGATAAATAATTCCTTTATTAGAATGCACTTACTACTAAACTGTGTGGTTGTTTCACCTAATTCTAAAATGTATGCACTTACTGGAAGTCGCTCTGAATAACCGTGTCTGCAAAATGACTAAAGTATATGTAAAAATAATTAAAAAAAAACATTATTTATGCTAGTACAGAATTTGATGGGCTATATTTCAGGTAATATATGATGTTTTTTCCCAATTCAAAAAGCTTAAACTATCTTTATCAGTGTTTGAAATGAACATAACTGTTTGTTTTAACATTTAAACAACTTTGAAGACCAGTGCTAGATTAATGGTTTGTCTCTTATGAGCAAGTCTGTGCATGACTGCCATCTCTTATGTCTCATGCCATTTGCATCACTCTCATATATTTCTATATAATATGAACTACGTTTAAGTTAAGCATGTATTCTGTCAGGTGTCATTACATGTGTTTTTTATTATACCATATATATATATATATATATATATATATATATATTATATACAGGCACGTGGGGGCTATACACTCTTCTGAGTCACATTATGAGTTGAAATTCATGCAAGTTGGAACAGCCTTTGATTCCAATTGTTTACTTTAATTTTCGGTGTGAATTTGAATCCAGCCCTCAATATGTTGGTGATTTTGGTTTCCATTGACCATTGCTACTTTATTTTGTTCTCAACGAATTACACAATGTACAGTAAAGATTTTGATCTTTAATATATTTAGTTCATCGAGACCCGATGTGTGATATAAGTGTTCCCTTAATAGTTTTTGAGCAGTCAAAAATTTGGGTTGACTTAGAAAAGACCTTGTTTTCAATGAAATATTACAAAATGAATAGGAAATATAGTCATTGACATGGGTCATTGGGTCATTGTCCTGTTGTAGGAGGAAACTGGCCCCAATCATGCACCATCCACAGGGTATGGCATGGCGTTGCAAAAAGGAGTGATAGCCTTCCTTCTTCAAGATCCCTTTTACCCTGTACAAATCTCCCAATTTACCACCACCAGAGCAACCCCTGACCATCACATTGCCTCACCCATGCTTTACAAATGGCGTCAAGCATTCCTCCAGCATCTTTTCATTTGGTCCTTGTCTAACAAATGTTCTTCTTTGTGATCCGAACACCTCAAACTTAGATTCGTCTGTCCATAACACCTTTTTTTAAATCTTCCTCTGTCCAGTGTCTGTGTTCTTTTGCCCATCTTTTGCCCATCTTTTCTTTTTATTGGCCAGTCTGAGATATGGCTTTTTCTTTGCAACTCTGCCTAGAAGCCCAGCATCCCGGAGTCACCTCTTCACTGTTGATGTTGAGACGGGTGTTTTATGGGTACTATTTAATGACGCTGCCAGTTGAGGATCTGTCAGCTGTCTGTTTCTAAAACCAGACATTCTAATGTATTTGTCCTCTTGCTCAGTTGTGCACCGGGGCCTCCCACTCCTCCAGGTGTATTGCTTCTTTAATCAGCACAACAGTTTTCAGTTGTTCTCACATAATTGCAAATGGTTTTCTAATGATCAATTAGCCTTTTAAAATTATAAACTTGGATTAGCAACACAACGTGCCATTGGAACACAGAAGTGTTTGTAGCTGATAAGGGGCCTCTGTATGTCTACGTATATTCCATGAAAAATCTGCTGTTTCCAGCTGCAATAGTCATTTACAACATTAACAATGTCTACACTGTTTCTGATCAATTTGATGTTATTTTAATGGACAAAAATGAGCTTTTCTTTCAAAAACAAGGACATTTCTGATGACCCCAAATGGCAGTGTATTTTGAACGGTAGTTTATAAAATCTTAAGGGTAGCCTATTTATTTTGACCTTTCCCCCTGCATAGATGTCTAAGTTCTAATAGTCATTAATGTAGACTTGTCAAGTAATGGTACATTTATATTTCATGACTGGCGTATATTTTATTCAAAAACAAATGTTTAGTTGTGTTCCTACTCTTACGTCAACGTGGTAACTTTGATAGAAATCCCTGTTATATATTCACATTATTCCACAAGTCACATGAAATTACATCAACTCCCTCTTTAGAACAGTATGGCCTGGAGGTAGTAAGTATCTACTTTTTTCCCCAAGCTTTCTGACATTTGAGGGGGAGATGCTTAACATGTCAACCCAGTTACCGTGAATTTACATAGTAAATAATTTAAATGTTACATTTCAAGATAATTGTTTAAAACTACTAAAAACTGTCATATTATCACCAATAATATTAGAATTGAATTAAAAACCCTGGTAGGGCCTATGCACAGGTCAAATGCATGCACCACATTGGAAACAACAGATTCTTCTGCCAGCTTGCGAAGACATGATTTGGTACCTGTTTGTTGACATTATGAGTTTAATCCCTGCTCTCCAGCCAGTTACTGAGCGTCACATGGAAATTCAAAGAGATATGGGCAAAACTTGTTGGGTAAAATAAAAGACTGCGTCAGTCTGGGTAGACCAAGGGCATGAAGGTTTTTAGTGTTCTTGAATTTAAAAAAGTCAGTCAGCTATTTGAAGGATAACATCAAAATAATTTACCAAAAAAAACCTTGCATTTCATAGTCAATATCTTTGTCTTATTCAAAATCTTTAATTTAAGCATTTTTAAATATTCAAAGTTTGGTAACAGGGTTGAGATCAGGTGCATCACTGTGTCAATAACCTCTAATAATAATTTTTAAAAAGACATCCTAACACAATATATATTCAATACAGTTAAGGATGTCTTCTGTTCAACAAAATACCTAAAAGCCTAACAATTATACAAAAGTGTAAGATCATCCATTTCATAGAATGACCCAAATAGTGAATATGATGCCATTTTGAACAAGCCTGAGATTTTGGGAAATGGCCAAAGACATTTCTGAAAATATTTGATCTAAGGTCTTGCTGGGACATGGATGGATGAAAATGTGAACTCTTGCGACTGAGTAATATGACTTAAGATAGATTATAATATACCAAGGTCATGAAATGTCTCAGAATAGTTTAATTGAGGTCACATTTTAAGCTAAAATGAAACAACATCACTAGTTCTGTGATTTTCACCTCAGTTTCTTTCTGTTTATTTGTCAGTTGATTAAACATGAGTTATTGTCATAGCCTATACAGTCTTTGTATTGCAAACTCAACATTTTTCTCTTGAAGTACATGTCCTTATTGATACAAAATATCTATCTTTACTCACTGAATTGACAGTTTTAAATTGCCAGCTTATTGTAAATTATATTACAGGCTTGGACAGTAGACTTGTTGGGTGGGCAGTAGATGTGTATCTGGCTGGGGCAGTGGATACATAAGCAATGTTCTTGATTGTGAACATGAATCATTACATCTCACGGAGTCATTGTCTGCATTTTTGTTTCTACGTATTTACACATGCTTGGGTGTGTGTGCTCTTGCAGGTAAGTGTTTGTGTTTGGAGGGAGACATTAAAAGCGGGGGCAATGGACTGTAATTTTAATGCCCCATTTAAGCTTGAGCTCTGACCTCCTGCTGGTCAAATAGATTGCTTATTCACTGTCTGCCATACTGTTCTGATGAGTCATGTCAGGCTGCAAGCAGAAAGAGGCAAGAGGCTGCAATATGGTTTATTCTTCAGACGCAGACTTTCACTTACATTTTCAATTTATTCAAGTCTTACCCAGAGTGACATGATGTAAATGATTTCATCTTGTAACAGGGACAAGTATGGGGACAGTGCCAGGATAAAGAAGAGCTTTGACTGAGCTGAGCAGAAACAGCCCTCCCGAAGGGGTGGGACAGCATAGAGACCAGAGGTAGCAGAGTAAAGAGCTTGGCTAGGGATGTAAGGTTTGAGTAATGCCTGCAGATAGGGAGGGGCATATCCAAACATCCTTTAGGTGGTACTTGCTGAGTAACAGATTATTTCTTGCCATCCTCAAATACAAGCCAGTTTTAAGGAGAGCTCTTAATATGTTTGACTAGTGCACCATTACTCCACTCCCTGCCAGTGACCTCTGTAGCTTGTTCAAAGTAATTGTTGGTCTCTCTGTGGCTTGTCTCACGTCTCCTTTTTTGAGAGTATTTTGAGGAACAGCCTTTTCTTGGCAGGTAGGTGGTGTGATGCAGCTTCCACTTCATGATTATTAATCCAACTGGGATATCAAAACTTTGAAAGAACCTTTAATGGTTCACAGTTGGAAATTGAATACTGATGCAAGCAACATTTTTCAAGATTATATTTTTCTTATGAATATTTACCAATGTAAAAACACATTTCACCTTAAAATAATACATTTTCAGTTCAGTTTTAAAATACAGTTTAAAGCAGAACGAAATGTCAGTGTACCATTTGTAATTCAATACTCCAGAGCAGTGAAGGGGCCAATGTCGTCTTTCGGATTGGGACTTTGAATGTGTGTCTTGACTCTGTAGTCACTAAAGATACCATGACACTTAGGGAGTGGGAATGTTAAGAATGGTTTCTTACATTTTCAATCCAGCCCTCATATAATCATGACCATGTATTTATTCTGATCTGCAATTGATTATTATTCCCATTTCCTTCCCACTGTAAAAAAAAAAATTAACTAATACCTTACTACATGTACTAAAATGCATGCAATCGATAATGTGTGTAAGTTGCTCTGGATAAGAACAAGAGTTCAATGACAAATACTTAAAACTGAAAGGATTATCAAAACAATGACAACTTGCACTGCCCTATAAATCTAGCTGAAGTGTCAACAGTCAGCTAGCAATAAGTTATATGCAGTCAGCAGTTAATGATGTGTGAATCACAAACGATTAGTTCTTTTTGAGCAAATACTTTCAGTGAACTATGTGTACTGAATCACTGCTATAAAAGATTTGTTCAATTGAATCACTTATGTGCAAGAGAAAATCACACAGATTTAGGCTGCAGGTAAAGTCAGAATAAAAAAATGTTCATCAGATGTCACATTGCCCTGAATAACTATAATTACTAAAATTGTCCTGGAAGCAAATATGTATGCCTCCCCTCAATTTCAAATAGATTTCAGTTTGAATTATGTCAAAGGAATTCAGCTTGGTTACATTCATGATGAAACATTTAGCACATATACAATACCTATCACCAAAATATTTTAGAAATATTTTCATCTAAGCATACCTCACGAGAATAAAATGTGTCATTCGTAAACATATTTTATTTACCTTAGAAAGTATAAGTTAATATTATCAATGGGTATTGCGTAGGTCTACATTAACACCACACGAGACGTGTGTACAGCCAGGTGAAGAAAAAATGTCAAGATGAGGGAAAGGAGCAATATTTTGGACTGTCTTCACAAAAAATACATTCATATTTAACATATCAGATGCTAATAATGCTAGGCCTACTTCAGCTCCAGCCACCACTACAGCCACATCACATCCACAAACCCCAACTATTTTTAAAACAAGTGGTGTTATAGTGGTAAGACCCAGAGTGCCTCAGGCTAAGCAGCAAACCAGAGTGAGTAGTTATGCCAAAAGGCCTATGGGTCCAACAAGACAAAAAATCTGGATGAAGAACTTACCAAAATGATAGCAACAGATTTTCAGCCGTTATCTATTGTTGAAAACAAAGGATTCAAGGACTACAGCCACACATTAGACCCTTCCTTCATCCTTCCAGATTGGAGAACTCATGCACACATGTTCCCAAAGGACTTCAGAGGATGGGAGCATTATGGCGGAGAGCAGCTTCATTCCAGAAGCCAGTCGGTTGAATTACTGTCCTCAAGAATGGTGAGAAGGTTCGGTCCAATGATAACAACAACCATTGCTGATGGAGGCTACACTCATGGACCCTTGATTCAAAAAGCAGGGCTTTGTTAATGACAGAGCAGCTGATGACACTGCAAAAAGCATAATTGCACCTTTAAGCCTTGTCACACCAACACTCACAGAGAATCCACAATCTGAGCCAAGAACAGACCCACAGAAAGAGAGAGAAACCCAGACCCAGGGAACAAGGGCAAACCTATGTGATGACACACACAGACGGGTCCGTGCAAAGAAGAAATCCATCAGCTGACACCATCATTGAGGTACGCTCATATCTGGAAGAACCTCTTCAACCCAGACATTCTGACCCACTGGAGTGGTGGAGAAACCGCAAGAAAGAGAAACCGTGTTCTTGAGTGCAAACCTTTCTTAAAAGAGAACTGTTTTAAAGGTAAAATATAGCTGCAAGTGCAAGGAGTTAAGCTACGTGCTGTCACAGTAAATAATAAGGTCACATCATGGTCACAAAATGGATTTAAGTGGTTGGACAAAAACATTAATTAACTGAATCAGTGATTCAAAAGACCTGAATCTTTTAAATGAACTTTGTGATTCAGTTTACTGTAGTGATGTGGAATGCCCATCACTAGTTCCATTAGGTCATAGAGAAGATAGACAGTACTTACAGTTAGGTCCACAAGTATTTGGACTCATAATTTTGGCTCTGTACGCCACCACAATGGATTTGAAATGAAACAACCGAGATGCAATTGAAGTGCAGACTTTCAGCTTTAATTCAAGGGGTTGAACAAAAATATTGTATGAAATGTTTAGGAATTGCAATGAGTTTCATACACAGTCGTCTTATTTCAGGGGCTCAAATGTAATTGGACAAATTAACACAATCATAACTGAAATGTTCGTTTTTAATACTTTGTCAAGAGAGGCAATGACCGCTTGAAGTCTGGAACGCATGGACATCGCCAAACGCTGGGTTTCATCCTTTATGATGCTTTGCTTGGCCTTTACTGGAGCTGTCTTCAGTTATTGTTTGTTCGTGGGTCTTTCTGCCTTAAGTTTTGTCTTCAGCAAGTGAAATCCATGCTCGATTGGGTTAAGATCAGGTGATTGTCTTGGCCATTGCAGAATATTCCACTTCTTTGCCTTAAAAAACTCCTGGGTTGCTTTCGCAGTATGTTTTGGGTCATTGTCCATCTGTAAAGAGAAGCGCTGTCCAATCAACTTCGCTGAATCTGGCTGAATCTGAGCAGACAATATATCCCTATACACTTCAGAATGAATCCGGCTGCTTCTGTCTGTCACATCATCAATAAACACTCGTGGCCCAGTACCATTGGAAGCCATGCATGCCCATGATATCACACTGCCTCCACCATGTTTTACAGATGATGTGGTAAATCTAATCTGACCTTTCTATTCTTGAGGATATTCTTGAGGATAGCTGGATGTTGTGAAGGTGTTTTTCTTTACCATGGAAAGGAATCATCCACCACTGTTGTCTTCCGTGGATGTTCAGGCCTTTTTGTGTTGCAGAACTCACCAGTGCATTCTTTTTTTGTACCAAACTGTTGATTTGGCCACTCCTAATGTTCCTGCTATCTCTCTGATGGATTTATTTTTTTTTGCAGCCTAAGGATGGCCTGTTTCACCTGCATTGAGAGCTCCTTTAACCACATGTTGTGGGTTCACAGTAACAGCTTTCAAATGCAAATGCCACACCTGGAATCAACTCCAGACCTATTACCTGGTTTATTGATGAAGAAATAAAGGAATAGCCCACACCTGTCCATGAAACAGCTTTTGAGTCAATTGTCCAATTACTTTGGTTCCCTTGAAAAAGAGGAGGTTACTTATTAAAGAGCTGTAATTCCTAAACCCTTTCTCCAATTTGGATGTGAATACCCTCAAACTAAAGCTGAGAGACTGCACTTTAAGCCCATATTCATTATTTAACTGTAACTTGAATATATTTTGGTAGACAGCCAAAATTACAAAACTTGTTTCAGTGTCTAATTATTTCCGGACCTAACTGTAAGTACAGCAAAATGCAGTGTCACGAGGCAACGATAGATCAAGACAAAATCATATTATCCCCACTTAGTAGAGCAGGAATCCCGTAGCAACACATACACACACACACACACACACACACACACACGCACACACAGATAGTTGTGAAGAGGCATGTCTTTAGGAGGCTGAAAAGATTAATGTGCTCTCAAATTCTCAAAAATGCATACAGTTGCAACATTGAGAGCATCTTGACTGGCTATACAAAAATCAGAATCCCATTTATGTACTCAGAATGTTACTTGATGTTAAGGTGCAGCTAATGGTAGACAAAATAATATGACAGTATACACAATATAAACACATCATATATGTTACATACACTACCAGTCAATTGTTTTAGAACACCCTAATTTTTCAAGCAGTTCAATTCCAGTGAATAACCTGAAATAGTATGAAGGTATGCGGTAAACTGACAGAGGTTAAAATAAAGTTTAGGTTACCAAAAACTGAAAAAATGTAGATTTCAGAGTTGCAACGTTTGTAATGGAAGTGCATTAAGCCTTGAAAGTTGATGGTAACTACTCCTACAGCTGCCCCAAATTTTGTTGATTACTTACAAATCTTTTATCTGTATAAAAGCAGTGTTGGAACAGACTATATTACTACACCCTCTTAAGCATTATTTGTACAGGAGGACAGACAGACCATTATAACCCTTAAAAGTGTAGGTCTTTCCTTTAAAGAAATTACAAAGTAAGCCAATGTGTCAGTGAATAGAGTTCCCTACACCATCAAAAGGCACTAGGAAACTAGAGGAAACTCTGAAAGGAAAAGGTTTGGCAGACACCAAAGCTACAACAGAATCAGAAGACACGTTTCTGAGAGTCAACTGCTTGCATGATAGGCTGCTCACAGGACAACAGCTTCATGCACAGCTTAACACTGGTTGAAATAAACAAGTCTCAGTCTCAACTGTGAAGAGAAGATTTCAAGCTGCAGGTTTAACAGGTTGAGTGGCAATAAGAAAGCCATTGCTAAGATGGCAAAGTAAGAAACCGAGGCTTGTTTAGGCCATGCCAGTGGACTACTGAAGACAGGAAGAAGGTCTTACGGACCGATGAATGTTTTAGGTTCCTCCCATACAGAGGGTATAACAGTTCCTTCTGTAGCTAGCTCTTAGTCTAGTCATGCCATAGAATGCATCCCATGTGCAAGAGGGGAGCGTGAATGTTTCTGTGGTCACAAGTTTGGTCATATAGTTACTGATTGTTCACTTCTCAACCCACGAAACAGACAAAGGGAGTTGGTCTGATTTAAATGATCTGCCATCCAGACCAAGTTATGCCTGATGTGTGTATGTATCAACATTTTGTTCATTTAATTAAGTTACAAGATCTAGTAAAACCAACTTGAGTAGCGAGACAACATCAGTGGCTCTACTGACGGTGCACCATCTGTCAAATAGGGTGTCCTTTTCCCACGGAATGGGGGAACCAAGACTATATGTTTACTTACATCAAATAAAAGGGATGGATGGAGGAGTAAAGAGGGCACCGGGGAGGTCGTCAATGGACTCGAGAAGCCAATGAATTAGCTTTCGTAGTTTGACCTCTTTGTCAGCCTCTATCTCCATCCTGTGCATCTCCAAACAGAGATTATTCTCTGCCTGACATTCCTTTTCCTTTAACTGAAGCCGTGCCAGACAAACTCCTAGTCTGCTATTGGTATTACCAGTTAATGAAGTTATAACCAGTTAAGTTTAGACCTGTCAATCTCTCCCTTCGATTGGGCACAGGGGTGTAACAATAGCCACCCTAACAGGTGAACCTGGAACAGAGTCAGGCAACACTGAAGGCACAAGCACCTGTCTCTCCACCAATCCATCCACGAGGGCTGGTTTAAGTTTCTTTTTAACAATGTTCTTCGGAACTATAAAACAGAAGTGATCTGCAATGGCATATTCATTGGCCTTACGGCGCAGTTTAAGTTGACACAAAGATGGATCTTCCACAAAGAGCTGCACCACAAAACCAGGCTTGTCTACTGTATTCATAATCAATGATGACAAAAACCATTGAACTGTAGCAATGGGATACCAAAAATAAACTGGGATGACCTCCCAATTATAGCCGCTGGATTTGTAACATATTTGGGGGCTCGTCCGGGATTATTTTTGATTCAGATTTTTGTAAAATGGTTACAAATGCTTTGTGACACATGTATGATGTGATTATTATATAAAGCAAGAATATGCTCAACATTATTTAATTTTTAATTTTTAAATAATTAAATATATAAATAAGTAAATACACAATGCATTTGCATTGTGTACACTTACACATCATCCAAATGAAATAGACATGCAATGAGTGCACACCAGGAAGACGACCTTTGCAGAATATCCTTACTGAGAGTGCATGCCCAACAACCCAAGCCAGAAGACAAATTGGCAGTGCACTCGATGATGAACTCAAATCATTCAGTGCGCTCGTATGTCTGCGGCGCATACGGTGGGAAGAGCATGGATGTGGAGTCATTTTGGTCTGATCGATATAGGATGGACTTTTTCCGCGCAACCACTTCAGAGAGATTATGTGACGATTTGACGACAAGGAGACAAGAAGACTACGCATGGAAACAGACAAGTTTGCTGCAATTTCAGTTAATGAACTCCGCATGTCATAGCCACCCTATCAGATTCATGATTACCAATGGTGACAAAGTAACTCCGGCCATCTAGATAAGATCTGAACCAATCAAGGACTGTCCCGGAGAGTCCTACCCAATTTTCTAGCCTATCTATAAGTGTTCTATGATCTACAGTCTGTCAAATGCTGCACTGAGATCTAATAGAACCAGAACTGTTATTTTATCAGAATCAGTATCTCAGAGCCAGTTTTCCTTTGTAGAATGTCAAAAGACCCAGTGTGGATAATAATCTGCATGTTGCTTGGATGTGTAGAGAGAATAACTGGCAACATTTCTGTTAGCTCTCTGACCGATGTGTCAGCCATGGTTAGGTTTTCAGTCTTTGCCATTCTGATATGCTTGGTTATGTCGTCCCCAATCAAGGTAGTATCTG
>JACXGI010005580.1:32325-46322 GCA_016801175.1 Esox masquinongy | reverse complement strand
TGGTAAACCCAGACGACTCCGGCAGATCGGTAATGAAGTCCATTGCGATATGGGACCAAGGGCGATGCGGCACAGGCAGTGGTTCCAGCTTACCGGAGGGCAGGTGGCGCGGAGACTTGGACCAGGCACAGACAGGGCAGGAGAGAACGTAATCCTGAACGTCGGCTGCCAATGAAGCCCACCAGAATTGTTGTTTAATTGTTGTCACAATTTACCCCCATGTGGCTCAACTTATCCTCTCTCTAGGCTCAACGTACCCCTCATCGAGGGCGAGTAGAGCCAAGAGTCCACGTTTTTATGGAGAGTCATATTTTGAAAACTGTTTATTTTAGATCCAAAGTGATTATTCCCAGGGATGCACCACATCTTGAAATATACAGTATCTCACGAAAGTGAGTACACCCCTCACATTTTTGCAAATATTTGATTATATCTTTTCATGTGACAACATTGAAGAAATGACACTTTGCTACAATGTAAAGCAGTGAGTGTATAGCTTGTATAACAGTGGAAATTTGCTGTCCCCTCAAAATAACTCAACACACAGCCATTAATGTCTAAACCGCTGGCAACAAAAGTGAGTACACCCCTAAGTGAAAATGTCCACATTGGGCCCAAAGTGTCAATATTTTGTGTGGCCACCATTATTTTCCAGCACTGCCTTAACCCTCTTGGCCATGGAGTTCACCAGAGCTTCACAGGTTGCCACTGGATTCCTCTTCCACTCCTCCATGACGACATCACGGAGCTGGTGGATGTTAGAGACCTTGTGCTCCTCCACCTTCCGTTTGAGGATGTCCCACAGATGCTCAATAGGGTTTAGGTCTGGAGACAAGCTTGGCCAGTCCATCACCTTTACCCTCAGCTTCTTTAGCAAGGCAGTGGTCATTTTGGTGGTGTGTTTGGGGTCGTTATCATGTTGGAATACTGCCCTGCGGCCCAGTCTCCAAAGGGAGGGGATCATGCTCTGCTTCAGTATGTCACAGTACATGTTGGCATTCATGGTTCCCTCAATGAACTGTAGCTCCCCAGTGCCGGCAGCACTCATGCAGCCCCAGACCATGACACTCCCACCACCATGCTTGACTGTCGGCAAGACACACTTGTCTTTGTACTCCTCACCTGGTTGCCGCCACACACGCTTGACACCATCTGAACCAAATAAGTTTATCTTGGTCTCATCAGACCACAGGACATGGTTCCAGTAATCCATGTCCTTAGTCTGCTTGTCTTCAGCAACCTGTTTGCAGGTTTTCTTGTGCATCATCTTCAAAAGAGGCTTCCTTCTGGGATGACAGCCATGCAGACCAATTTGATGCAGTGTGCGGCGTATGGTCTGAGCACTGACAGGCTGACCCCCCACCCCTTCAAACTTTGCAGCAATGCGGGCAGCACTCATACGTCTATTTCCCAAAGACAACCTCTGGATATAATGCTGAGCACGTGCACTCAACTTCTTTGGCCAACCATGGCGAGGCCTGTTCTGAATGGAACCTGTCCTGTTAAACCGCTGTATGGTCTTGGCCACCATGCTGCAGCTCAGTTTCAGGGTCTTGGCAATCTTCTTATAGCCTAGGTCATCTTTATGTAGAGAACAATTCTATTTTTCAGATCCTCAGAGAGTTCTTTGCCATGAGGTGCCATGTTGAACTTCCAGTGACCAGTATGAGGGAGTGTGAGAGCGATAACACCAAATTTAACACACTTGCTCTCCATTCACACCTGAGACCTTGTAACACATACGAGTCACATGACACCGGGGATGGAAAATGGCTAATTGGGCCCAATTTGGATATTTTCACTTAGGGGTGTACTCACTTTTGTTGCCAGCGGTTTAGACATTAATGGCTGTGTGTTGAGTTATTTTGAGGGGACAGCAAATTTACACTGTTATACAAGCTGTACACTCACTACTTTACATTGTAGCAAAGTTTCATTTCTTCAGTGTTGTCACATGAAAAGATATAATCAAATATTAGCAAAAATGTGAGGGGTGTACTCACTTTTGTGAGATACTGTACATATTTTAGTTGGATACATTACTGTCATTCCCTCACTTTAAAGACGCCTCAAGTAAAAACTGGCTCAATTCACCCTGCTCTCCCCTATTATTCCTTTGTCTACTGTGAATTTTTTATTTATTTTTTTCACAATCAATATCCCTAAGCCACCCCTTTGTCCCTTGAAATGCTCAGATTGATTGTGTGAGTGTTAGCAAACCAATTAAAAGACTGTTCAGTATACAGACCTGATTGGCTTTCTCAAACCTAGTTCCTTGGACCCGCACAGGTCCACAAAGTAATGCTTGCTGTTCCATGGCATATCCCCCGGAAAGAGTTCTTCTGATTGCAATCATGCTGAGCTCTTAGAACCATGATCGTGCTGAGTTCATAGAACATTGGAGTGACTTCCAATGTTCCAATAGTTTTGTTGGCAAATGCACTTACTATTTTACTCCAACTGACTTGGCTCTGTCTTTCAAACGGTTGCAGCTATTAGCTTTATGACCCCTTAAATGAAATGTAGGAAACTCAGGGACATGTACAATGCATTCGGAATGTATTCAGATCCTTTCATTTTTTCAAACGTTTGTTACTTTGCAGCCTTATTCTAAAATGGATTAAATTGATGTTTTGACTGCATGTAGAGCCTCAAGTCTTATTGGATACGAGTCTTCTTTGTTATCTGAATGCAACAGTTAATTATGGAGAGTTTCTCTCATTATTCCCTTTAGATCCACTCAAGCTCTGTCAGGTTGGATGGGGAACGTCACTGCACATACTCTTTCAGGTCTCTCCAGAGATGTTTGATCAGGTTCAAGTCCAGACTCTTGCAAGGTCTCTTAAGGACATTCACAGACTTGTCCTAAGCCAGTGCTTAATATCTTTGTCCTTTTGGAAGATTAATCTTCACCCCAGTCTGAGGTTGTAAGTGCTCTGGAGAAGGTCTTCATCAAGGATCAGTCTGTATTTTGCTCTTTGCATCCTTTCCTCAATCATGGCTGGTTTCTGTTGCTGAAAAATATCCCCACAACATTATACTGCCACCACTATGCTTCACAGTATTCATGGTAATTACCAGGTGTGCCTGGTTTTCTCCAGACGTGACACATGGCAATCAGGCCAAAGAGTTCAATCTTGGTTTTATCACTCTAGTGAATCTTGTTTGTCATGGTCCTTTTAGGTGCCTTTTGGCAAATTCCTTTTACCGAGGAGTGGCGTCCATCTGGCCAGTCTACCATCAAGGCCTGATTGGTGAAGTGCTGCAGAGCTGGTTGTCCTTCTGGAAGGTTCTTCTATCTCCACACAGGAACTCTACTTTGTCAGCTTTCTCAGATTGACGATCGGGTTCATGGTCACCACCCTGACCAAAGCTTTTCTCCCCTGTCAGTTGGAGCACAGCTCTAGGAAGAGTGAGGTAGGTTCCAAACTTTTTTCAATTAAGAATGATGGAGGCCACTGTGGTCTTAGAGAACTTCAATTTTGCTGACCTATTATGGAACCCTTTCCCAAATCTCTGCCTCGACACAATCCTGTCTCAGAGTTCTAAAGACAATTCATTCGACCTCATGGCTTGGAGTTTGCTCTGACATGCACCGTCAATTGTGGAAACTTATATAGACAGGTGTGTGCATTTCCACATCATGTCCAATCTATTGAATTTACTATAGATGGATTCCAGTCAAAAAATCGCAAGGATGATCAATGGAAGTGCAATTTCGAGTGTCAATTTTGAGTGTACTTATGTAAATATGATATTTCTGTTTTATATTTTCTTATAAATAGGCAAGAAATTCTAAAAAGTAATTTTTGCTTGGTCGTTATGGAGTATTGTATGTAGATTAATTAGACACATTTTTTTATCTATCTTAGAACAAGACGGTAACGTAACAAAATGTGGAAAAAGTCAAGCGGTCAGGTTTTTACCTTGTCTACCTTTTGTTTACTAGCCCAACCCTTTTAACCACTAGGCTACCTGCTGCCCAATGATTAAATAACATTATTGTCATTGAGTTATGCCAGAGCTCTGAAGGAACCAAAAAATTTCAATACTATGTTTATTTACATATTCAGTGATTCTTCATTATTTAGTATAGACATGTATACCTATGTACTTATTTTCTGTCCTAGTAGGCAATCATTGGAATGTTAATGGTTTAGAGATGTTTGCGTAAGATGTGAATGCTGGGACAAAAAGGTTTGCTTGTTATTGTCTAGCTAGCTTGCTTCTTGAGATAACACCACTCTGTCTTATGAGATAGCCCCAGAACAGATCGGAATGTGTCCCTAATTAATAAGGGGCCTGTTCTTCAGGACTAGTTTGTTATCCTTTGGTCAGTAAACCAACCCCCATGCCTTTAGTTCTGGGATATAAACCAGAGTGGTGCTTGGGGAATCTCTCTTGCATTTTCCTTCCTTCTGCCTGCATCTTTGTCCTTGCAAACATCTTGAATCTCCAGAGAACTTTTATCTAAGATAGGCCCTACTTGTACTGTAATTGTAATACTCTGATTAGATATTAAATTAGTTTATTACATTAATTAATTGACTAACAGTCAGCTAATAGGAATAGCTGGACTAGCTAACTACTCACTATCAGCAGTTGGAAGAAAGCTCGTTGTACATTTTTCATGGAGACCATCCAGCTGCGCAAACGGTAACCCCAAAAATGTTCGAGCCTGACCAAAAACCATCAGGCTAAAGCCCAGTCTGGTGACCTCCATGCTAGGCCACTTGTCTGTTTGCTTGGTCTGTTGCGCTGCTATACAGCTCCGGAAAAAATTAAGAGACCACTGCACCTTTTTATTTCCTTTCCAAAAAAGTTGAAAAGGAGGAACAGAAACGTTCAATTTGCAGTGGTCTCTTAATTTTAACCCTTCTGTTCCTCACTCAAAACCTTCCTTTTTAACTTTTTTGGAAAGGAAAGAAAAAGGTGCAGTGGTCTCTTAATTTTTTCAAGAGCTGTATTGTGTTTTTCATCTGTTTTGTCATGCTTGCCGATACCTCTGAGCCCATGGCAATTACTAGTTTACTGTGGTCACAGAATGGTTTCCTATGTATATTTCCATCCAGATGTATATAGTAAATGACCTGATGTAATTGGTGTATGTTGTTTGGATAGTAAGTCTTCACTTTGACTGACAATTACAGCAAGCCAAGTCAAAGATACTGTTTCAACTATAATTTTTCATCATTACTAAAAGGAGGACATAGCCTCATCTTTGGGTTTCATAATCGCCTGACTGGTTCTTAGTCTCTATTTAGTCTTCAGTCCATAACTAGACTGTGTTTACTGGTGGTATGCGGCCTTCAAAGGTTTTTAAAGTGAGCAATGAGATGCTATTATTAGGCTACTACTACGGTTTGAGAGCGTTACATTGGCGTTTGTTGTCAAGGCATCTTGGATATTTTCATGGCATTTATACAATCAGTTTTTTGCTATTTGCTATTCAGAATGGTATTGGGACAAATTAATTAATGGTCAAGTATTGAGTATTTGGTCTCATTCTGCTAAAACAGCACACATGACTACAGACTTAACAGACTTGTTGGATGCATTTACAGTATATTTTGGTTGTTTCTTATGTTTTGACAAACAGGAACTGAATGGTCAATAATGTATTGAGATATTTTGGGATGACTTACATTGTAAATAAGAATATAATATGTTTCTGAGTACTTCTGCATTAATGTGGATTCTTCCATGTGGATGCTTCCATGAGTAGATAATCAATTGTGACTATTGATGAGTGAGACAGCTACAGAGGAATAACGATCATACCACTAAAAAGCACCTTGCCATCACCAATATCTAGTTGAGGTAAGCATCTTTTCAAAAAGTATTTGTTCTCACTCCAAAAAAATGAATTTATGTTATGGACATGAATAGGTTAAACCACCTTTCTGGTTCTGTTTAATGAGATGTGCACATAAAATCGATCATTCCTGTCTGAATGGGATACGTCCCAAATTGCAACCTATCCCGCAGCTAACTACATTATACATGTGCACAGACAGTTCAAAAGTAATGCACTACAGGGAAAAGTTAGCCATTTGGAATGACATGTTTCAAACCTATTATCCTATAATTATGGGTAGCCTTCTGAATGCCACAGTTAATTACTGCTGTGTGGGTGTAAAACTCACACAAAGGGAAAACTTACAAGGTACTGTTAGGGTACTAGCTCACATTCCCATTACTGTAAATGAAATAGAGTAACATTGTTCAACAGTCTCGTCATTAAGACGTTTGAGATCAGTTAACATTTTCTTCCAAGAACAACTGGATGTCTTTGACAAAATAGGCCTTAAAGGAAGAATCAGGAGTTGAAACAAAAACAAATAATCTCTGCCTTGTTATGTAAAAAGCTGAAGGATGAGACTGGACAATTTGGAATAGCTTGCTAGCTACATCAGTTTATGATAAACAACAAACAGGCCAGGATGTTGTCATTTTTTAGCATTTTTTGATTACGAGATTAGTTTGCTGTGGATAGCCAACTGAAACTACATTTGTAAATTATTTATTCATAGAAACGCAGAATGTTAATGCCATAATTCTGAACAAAAATTAAATCAGAGCCACAAACGAGCAATTTTATTCAGAAATGGACATTTGACAATTAACTAAAATCAATTATTTATTACCACCTTCATGGTGCAGCATCAAGACGACTAAGGCTGGGTTGTGGGTCTTTTTTTGCAGCGTTATTACAATGTATAGGCCTTTTTTTGCACCATAGTTACTATTTATAGACCTGTGACCAATTACCCACAGCTGTGACCAATTACCCACAATTCAACAGGTATAATCAACCTGACTCTGGTAAGAAAGCACTGTGTGTAAAGTTGCTTTGGTAATCTGAGGATCACTACTGTATTGTTATATTCCTGTTAGTTATATTCATGTTACATTAAATTATGTAATCTATTACATAATAAATTACATGATAAATTATGTAATGTATTGTACTGTGATCAAAATTGTACTGTGAACAAAATGAACATGATGAGGATTTGTGAGGAGAGTGATGAAGAGGATACAGTATCTAGTTCTTATAGGACCATGGTTGGAGTGGAGAGGCTCTGGAGGGTTAGAATTCAAAATGCTTAAAAATAACACCAGAACAATGAAAAAGTGCAAATCTCATGTAAAGGCAAAAACATTGTATAGAATTATGTTATAGCATGAAATGCATGTTCAAATAGGCTACAAGTCATAATCATTAGATTGTCTGCTATTTATTCACTTGACTCCAGGAAAAATAAAATATAAAATATTTTTTCTCTCATTACTGTTTATTTTTTCTGCAGTATGGATATTAAATCTTTAGTGAATATTTGTGTAAATTATCTGCAAATAATCATTGTTTGAGCAAATAGAGTTTAGAAATCATAGAGCCATGGCTTCCTTCACCAATAATAAATTAGTAAATGAGTCATAATCCCCATATGACCTAGCAGCAATTTGATATTGGTTCGTTTTGCTCTTCATTATTCATTTTTCCCCTAAGGAATTTTAAAATGACTTTAAATGAAGTCTGTGTTTTGTTTAGGCTTACCCAAGCTCTGCATTTTCATTACCATGTAAATCTCGTCAGGACAAGGTGACATTTGTCAACATATTTGCTTCAATTAACTACAAAAAATATCTTTGCTTATTTCATATGTAAATGACAGTTTTCACTTTAGGTTACAATTGGTTACTTTAGGTTACTTTAGGTTTCAATCACTGTCATATACTTCTTTGCACTAAATCATAAACAAAAGGGAAAAAAAGGTTTGTAAAGCAATGGTGTGGGAAAGAAACACTTTCCTCATCTGTTTGGTATGTTCAGGTCAAATAATAAGGATGAACCACCTGAATGAACAAAGTTGCAAAACATGAAAGCTTTGTTTATTTATTTAAGCTATGAAAAAAGTGTTTAAAAAGCATAAATAACATAATTTTGTTTGGTATAATTGCTGTTGCTTTTATTATAAATAATAAATGTTTTCTTAGCTCATGTAGGCCTACGTAAAGCTGTTTGTGAGTAAACCCTACACGACATGCAGGTGTGAGAGGCAGGATGGAATGTACCTTGTGCAGTTCAAATTCACAACAATATCTCCAATAGCATACAAATAGCCTATTCAAGTATAAGTTGAAGGACATGGTCAATGGCAACTACATCTACAGCAGAACAATGACTCCAAACATACAGTACAGAGAACAATAACATTCTGATTGTTGTTCTTCCCCCTGTCCAAGGGATCCCACACTGTTTCAAATATGATGAGATCGGGGCTCTAACTTCACCTCTCAATGTTAGTCTACATCTTTACAGAGTATTTACAAAAGACACTTCTTGTAAGACATCTTCTCATGGTCATAGTGTGTACTTGTAGTTGCCAGATACTGGGTTAGCACTTCTGTCTCTTGGCTAAATGACATTTAAGTACTGTACATCAAATGCAGACAGCTTGTGTGTATTTTTTGTCTTATACTTGCCAATTTTGTTCAAATGTCTTTGGGGCATCTTACAAAATGATAATTACCTTCCCAGATGAATTACTTTTATACTAGACAGCTCTGGAAAAAATTAAGAGACCACTCCTAATTTTTCTTAAATCAGCATCTCTACGTGTATGGCAGCCATTCCATTCCAGTGTCTGTTAAATTCCAACACAGGCACACCTCATTTTACTTAATGAGGCACTGATTAGGTGATTACCTGAACCAAATCTAATTTCACGAGGAAAAGTATAAAAACCACGGCTGTGGTCATCACTATCCTCTTGCAATAGGACCAGCTGGATGGCAAAAACAGTGCAAGTAGTACCTCAAAGGTTATTTGAATAAAAAAATAACTATTCAGCATGACAAAAGAGTTGAAAAGAAAAGCTTTGAGTGAGGAAAAGAAGGGTCCAATTCTGGCTTTACTGGCAGAAGGATACAGTGAGCGTCAGGTTGCTTCCATACTGAAATTTTCAAAGACGGCGGTTCATAAGAACAAGGTCAAGCAACAGACATTGGGGACAACAAAGCCACAGACTGGCAGAGGGCGAAAACGACTGTCCACTGACCGAGATAACTGTCAACTTATTCGAATGTCACTCAACAACCATAGGATGACATCAAGTGACCTACAAAAAGAATGTCAAAGAGCAGCTGGGGTGAAGTGCATGGCGAGGACGGTTCTAGGGGCAGGGCTGAAGTTGTGCAAAGCTAGAAAAAAGCCCTTCATCAATGAGAAGCAAAGAAGAGCCAGGCTGAAGTTTGCAAAAGACCATAAGGATTGGACCGTAGAGGAATGGAGTAAGGTCATCTTTTCAAAATTTCAGCTTTGCCCAACACCTGGTCGTCTAATGGTTAGACGGAGACCTGGATAGGCCTACAAGCCACAGTGTCCCGCACCCACTGTGGAATTTAGTGGAGGATCGGTGATGATCTGGGGATGCTTCAGTAAGGCTGGAATCGGGCAGATTTGTCTTTGTGAAGGACGCATGAATCAAGCCGAGTACAAGGTTATCCTGGAAGAACACCTGCTACCTTCTGCTTGGACAATGTTCCCCAACTTTGAGAATTGTTTTTTCCAGCAGGACAATGCTCCATGCCACACAGCCAGGTTAATCAAGGTGTAGATGGAGGACCACCAGATCAAGACCCTGTCATGGCCAGCCCAATCTCCAGAACTGAACCCTATTGAAAACCTCTGGAATTTGATCAAGAGGAAGATGGATGGTCACAAGCCATCAAACAAAGTCGTGCAAAGAGTGGCATAAAGTCACCCAACAGCAATGTGACAGACTGGTGGAGAGCCTGTCGAGACGCATGAAAGATGTGATTAAAAATCAGGATTATTCCACCAAATATTGATTTCTGAACTCTTCCTATGTTAAAACATTAGTAATTTGTTGTTGAAAAATGGATATGAATTCGTTTTCTTTGCATTATTTGAGGCCTGAAAACAATGCATCTTTTTTTGGTTATTTTGACCAGTTGTTATTTTCTACAAATAAATACTCAATGACAATATTCTTATTTGGAATTTGGGTGTAATGTTGTCAGTAGTTTATAGAATTAAACAAAAATGTTCATTTTACTCAAACACATACCTATGAATAGTAAAACCAGAGAAACTGATAATTTTGCAGTGGTCTCTTAATTTTTTCCAGAGCTGTGTATATATATATATATATATATATATATATATATATATATATATATATGTTCTATATACAGTATCTCACAAAAGTGAATACACCCCTCACATTTTTGTAAATATTTGATTATATCTTTTCATGTGACAACACTGAAGAAATGACACTTTGCTACAATGTAAAGTAGTGAGTGGACAGCTTGTATAACAGTGTAAATTTGCTGTCCCCTCAAAATAACTCAACACACAGCCATTAATGTCTAAACCGCTGGCAACAAAATTGAGTAAACCCCTAAGTGAAAATGTCCAAATTGGGCCCAATTAGACATTTTCCCTCCCCGGTGTCATGTGACTCGTTAGTGTTACAAGGTCTCAGGTGTGAATAGGGAGCAGGTGTGTTAAATTTGGTGTTATCGCTCTCACACTCCCTTATACTGGTCACTAGAAGTTCAACATGGCACCTCATGGCAAAGAACTCTGAGGATATGAAAAAAAGAACTGTTGCTCTACATAAAGATGGCCTAGGCTATAAGAAGATTGCCAAGACCCTGAAACTGAGCTGCAGCACAGTGGCCAAGACCATACAGCTGTTTAACAGGACAGATTCCACTCAGAACAGGCCTCGCCATGGTCGACCAAAGAAGTTGAGTGGACATGCTCAGCGTCATATCCAGAGGTTGTCTTTGGGAAAAAGACGGGGAACCATGAATGCCAACATGTACTGTGACACTGCCTTGCTAAAGAAGCTGAGGGTAAAGGTGATGGACTGGCCAAGCATGTCTCCAGACCTAAACCCTATTGAGCATCTGTGGGGCATCCTCAAACGGAAGGTGGAGGGAGCGCAAGGTCTCTAACATCCACCAGCTCCGTGATGTCGTCATGGAGGTGTGGAAGAGGACTCCAGTGGCAACCTGTGAAGCTCTGGTGAACTCCATGCCCAAGTGGGTTAAGGCAGTGCTGGAAAATAATGGTGGCCACACAAAATATTGACACTTTGGGCCCAATTTGGACATTTTCACTTAGAGGTGTACTCACATTTGTTGCCAGCGGTTTAGACATTAATGGCTGTGTGTTGTGTTATTTTGAGGGGACAGCAAATTTACACTGTTATACAAGCTGTACTCTCACTACTTTACATTGTAGCAAAGTGTCATTTCTTCAGTGTTGTCACATGAAAAGGTATAATCAAATATTTAAAAAAATGTGAGGGGTGTACTCAATTTGTGAGATACTGTATATATATAGAACATTCTGTCCTAAAATTGAATGTGTTAGAAGCAGGAAAAAAGGGCAAGTGTAAGGATCTGAGCATCTTTGACAAGGGCCAAATTTTGATGGCTAGACGACTGGGTCAGAGCATCACCAATACTGCAGCCCTTGTGGGGTGTTCCCGGTCTGCAGAGAACAACTTACCTGGAGATCACCAGGATGAACAATGGGAAGGAGGCAAGCCGGCGGAGGCAGTGTGATGCTTTGGGCAATGCTCTGTTGGGAAACCTTGGGTCCTGCCATTCATGTGGATGTTACTTTGACACATACCGCCTACCTGAGCATTGTTGCAGACCATGTGCACCCTTTCATGGCAACGGTATTCCCTGATGGCATTGGCCTCTTTCAGCAGGATAATCAGCCCTTCCACAAAGCAAAAATGGTTCAGGAATGGTTTGAGGAACACAACAACGAGTTCAAGGTGTTGACTTGACCTCCAAATTCCCCAGATCTCAATCCAATCGAGCATCTGTGGGATGTGCTGGTCAAGTCCAATCCATGGAGGCCCCACCTCGCAACTTACAGGACTTAAAGGATCTGCTGCTAACATCTTGGTGCCAGATACCACAGCACACCTTCCGAGGTCTAGTGGAGTCCATGCTTCAACGGGTCAGGGCTGTTTTGGCGGCAAAAGGGGGACCCATACATTATTAGGCAGGTGGTCATAATGTTATGGCTGATTGGTGTGTATACAGACTGCTAAAAAAATTAAGGGTCATCACGGTATAACACCAAGTCAATTAAACTTCAGGGATATCAATCTGTTTAGTTAGCATAAGCACTTGAGAATCAATGTCACATGTTTTGGTGCAAATGTGACAACAAGTGCGCTGGAGAGGCCACAGCAAGACAACCCCGAAAATGGGAATGGTTTTGGGCCCGACATCTACTAGTGGGGCCTGTGCTCACATCCCAGCACCGTGCTGCTCGATTTGCATTCGCCAGAAAACACCAGAATTGGCAGCCCCGCCACTGGCACCCCGTTCTCTTCACAAATGAAAGCAGGTTCACACTGAGCACATGTGACAGATGTGAAAGAGTCTGGAGACGCCGTGGTGAACGCTATGCTGCCTGCAACATCATCCAGCATGACCGGTTTGGCGGTGGGTCAGTGATTGTCTGGGGAGGCATATACTTGGAGGGTCGCACAGACCTCCACGTGCTAGCCAACGGAACCCTGACTGCTGTTATGTACCGGGATGAAATCCTCAGACCCATTGTCAGACCTTAAGCTGGTGCAGTGGGCCCTGGGTTCCTCCTGGTGCAGGACAATGCCTGGCTTCATGTGGCCAGAATGTGTAAGCAGTTCCTGAATGACAAAGACATTGATGCCATTGACTGGCCCTCATGTTCCCCAGACCTGAATACAATTGAGAACCCCTGGATCCTATGTATCGGTGCATCCAACGCTGCCAAGTAGCGCCACAGACTGTCCAGGAGCTCACTGATGCCCTGATCCAAGTCTGGGAGAATATCCCCCAGGACACCATCTGCAGTCTCATTGGGAGCATGCCCAGATGTTGTCTGGAGTGCATACAGGCACGTGGGGGCCATACACACTACTGAGTCACATTATGAGTTTCCGTGATGAAATTCACGCATGTTGAAAAAGCCTGTGATTTTAATTGTTTACTTTGTCTTTCTGTGTGAGTTTGAATCCAGCCCTCAATCAGTTGGTGATTTTGGTTTCCATTGACCATTTCTATATCATTTTCTTCTCAACGAATTACACAATGTCCAGTAAAGATTTTGATCTGTAATATATTTTGAGACCCGACGTGTGATTTAAGTGTTCCCTTAATTTTTTTGAGCAGTATATACAGGTGCTGGTCATATAATTAGAATATCATCAAAAAGTTGATTTATTTCAGTAATTCCATTCAAAAAGTGAAACTTGTATAGTGTATACATTCATTACACACAGACTGATATATTTCAAGTGTTTATTCCTTTTAATTTTGATGATTATAACTGACAACTAATGAAAACCCCAAATTCAGTATCTCAGAAAATTAGAATATTGTGAAAAGGTTCAATATTGAAGACACCTGGTGCCACACTAATCAGCTAATTAACTAAAAACACCTGCAGAGGCCTTTAAATTGTCTCTCAGTCTAGTTCTGTAGGCTACACAATCATGGGGAAGACTGCTGACTTGACAGCTGTCCAAAAGATGACCATTGACACCTTGCACAAGGAGGGCAGGACACAAAAGGTCATTGCTAAAGAGTCTGGCTGTTCACAGAGCTCTGTGTCCAAGCACATTAATAGAGAGGCGAAGGGAAGGAAAAGATGTGGTAGAAAGAAGTGTACAAGCAATAGGTATAACCGCAACCTGGAGAGGATTGTGAAACAAAACCCATTCAAAAATGTGGGGGAGATTCACAAAGAGTGGACTGCAGCTGGAGTCAGTGCTTCAAGAACCACCACGCACAGACGTATGCAAGACATGGGTTTCAGCTGTCGCATTCCTTGTGTCAAGCCACTCTTGAACAAGACACAGCGTCAGAAGTGTCTCGTCTGGGCTAAAGACAAAAAGGACTGGACTGCTGCTGAGTGGTCCAAAGTTATGTTCTCTGATGAAAGT
>JACXGI010005580.1:0-32225 GCA_016801175.1 Esox masquinongy | reverse complement strand
AGTTTTCACAGTCAGTGATGGTTTAGGGTGCAATGTCATCTGCTGGTGTTGGTCCACTGTGTTTTCTGAGGTCCAAGGTCAATGTAGCCGTCTGCCAGGAAGTTTTAGAGCACTTCATGCTTCCTGCTGCTGACCAACTTTATGGAGATGCAGATTTAATTTTCCAACAGGACTTGGCACCTGCACACAGTGCCAAAGCTACCAGTACCTGGTTTAAGGACCATGGTATCCCTGTTCTTAATTGGCCAGCAAACTCACCTGACCTTAACCCTATAGAAAATCTATTGTGAAGAGGAAGATGTGATACGCCAGACCCAACAATGCAGAAGAGCTGAAGGCCACTATCAGAGCAACCTGGGCTCTCATAACACCTGAGCAGTGCCACAGACTGATCAACTCCATGCCACGCCGCATTGCTGCAGTAATTCAGGCAAAAGGAGCCCCAACTAAGTATTGAGTGCTGTACATGCTCATGCTTTTCATGTTCATACTTTTCAGTTGGCCAACATTTCTAAAAATCCTTTTTTTGTATTGGTCTTAAGTAATATTCTAATTTTCAGTGATACCGAATTTGGGATTTTCATTAGTTGTCAGTTTTAATCATCATTAAATGAAATAAACATTTGAAATATATCAGTCTGTGTGTAATGAATTAATACAATATCCAAGTTTCACTTTTTGAATGGAATTACTGAAATAAATCAACTTTTTGATGATATTCTATTTATATGACCAGCACCTGTATAGTGATGGGATAAGTGAACTGTCACCAAAACAAAAGCGGGACAGGTAAAACAAGAGATAATTACAATAATTGTAAGGTGGGTGGAAGCAAACGCCAGGACACAAATGAGGTCTTCTCTGAATACATGTTTTTTATGGCAGTTCCCAACAGAAATCCAACATGCAGAAAACAGAGAAACAAAACACGAGTCCTTGGCCTGAACATGAAAACCTAGTAGAACAAACAAAACAAAAAAATGGAATACACGTAACCTGTTGTAGACTCGGAGCACTGGAGCAGACTGCGAAGCCCGTACTCTAACATACACAGAGAATAACCGAAACAGCACAAGTGCTAGCCTACAGCCTAAACACCCCACCCTGATTCCCAAATGACACACAGGTACGTCATGCTTAGTTCATGTCCTCATGGGACCTCGCTTAGCCCTGGTGGCTGGAACAGGTGTTAGTAGGAGGGAGATGCCGAACGCTGGATGGGGGAGGAAGGCCGATCCAGCGATGATGTGACAATAATGTATTTCCTTTCACTAAAGACACAGTCTGAGTAGGAAGTTTCCAGTCCTGGATCGTACAAAATAAAAGTAATCAGTTTGAAAACAAACAAACCAAATACACACCTAGCAAATCCCTCCTCTGTTGCAGCATAGCTCATGATGGAGTGTTTAAATCTATGCTTGGCAACACATATTTATAGCAGCTGTGAGCTTGTTCCACTGTTAACATTTGATGATAAAGTACAGGCATAACCATAGTGGATCTGCATCAATTGCTGTTGAAAGTTTTTTCAAGATAGTGTGATGGGGGGAGTACAGAGAACAGAGACTAGGAGGTTGTCCCCTCGAGGGCATATATTGAGAAAAAACAACAAACATCAAACTTAATAAAGCAATCAAACTTAAAACAGGAATTGATGAGGTGAGGCAGACAAATCCTGGGTTTTCGAAAATGCTTGTGGGTATGGGCAGTCATGGAGTCAGCCGACTCCACACTACTCATATTCTGTATTTGTATTGCAGAGAAACACCAGGCGTGTGGGATCACTTCCATTCCCTCCCCTGTTATGCTTGTCAGGGGACCTTTTATGTAGTCTATGATGGGGCTGAAGTGGGTTAAGCAGTTCCCCACGAGGAGCTGCCAGCTGGGCTGCCTTTCTGTAGCTGTTCATTGTGTTTCTGACAGCGTTGTCTGTGGCCCTGTATCTCCTGGCCATCACAGGGTGTTGGTGCAACGCTAATGCTGGGGAAGATGGAGTCATGGACAGTAAAATGCTATTCTATTGTACTGTAAAAATGGACAGCACTCCTGCCTTGGCGAAAGAGAAAACAACCCCTGCTCATTAGTCAAAGCCAACCACTCCAATCCCTATGTGGGTCCATATCTAGGGAGTGAATCTAACTTGCATTGGTATGAAATGTGGCAGAACCAATGGCACCAGCCATGAGACAGACTCCAGGGTTATCACCATCCGTTAACCATCCAATTAAGATATAAAAGTGGAAATATAACACTCATTACTTTGTTCTTCTAGTCTACACAAAGACCCCAATCGAATTCAGAATTCTTAAGATTAATTTCCAGGCCAGAAAAGACATTCTTCACACCTGTGACACATGACATCACATCGGGAGGAAGATGACGATCTGAGAAATGAAAATGATAGTAGTCAGTGAAATGGATAGCGATGAAGGTGTAGAGGAAGTCAGAACAAAGAGATCAATATATTGAGGAAGAAAAGCACATGAAGAAGAGTAGTTAAAAGGTAGTTAAACCTAAAATGACTGAAGGTAAATTACCTGCAGCAGCAAATACAAAGATGATTCTGCACCAGTCGGAAAGTAATGTTTCGAGAATCTGCCTTTCCTCCTGGTTGAGCCATGTGCAGTATCAGGATGGGTGGAAAACAAGATGGGAAATGTTGTATTTCTGAAATAAACTTGTGTCTGTTCTGGGCCAGCTGCCTGACATTCTGAGCCACAGATTGCAGGACAAAACCTGACTTGCTTTGCTCTCTGGAGCCGAGTGCCATTGAAAGAAGTGATAACTGGTGTGGCAATGAGGACCAACTGAAAATCAAGATTGTCTTTGCCTTTGGTGAGAGACATTTAGTCCAACATAGAACAGATGGAGAGCGTGGTAAAACATTGAGTACATTGACTATACTGCTGATGCTGTTTTGATGTAGAGTTATTACCCAAGCTAGGTATTATCCGTTATTCCATAAGAGCTGTTGTTCCAAAACCAAGCCTATGGTCATGTTGATGCAGTGTGTAGGAGGGAGATTCCTAGATGTACAAAGTGTACTAGAATACATGAGAAAACTTTTGGTGACGAAGAATGTCTTGACTGTAAGAATACTCATATTGCCAGGAGTCAAGTGAATGTGTGTGAGAGAGGTTGCCAAGGTCAGAATAGAACAGTTATTGTCATTTAAGAGAGTAAAAGAGGAAGAATTGTCCAGGACAAGAGATCCTTCGAGAATTTCTGTCAGAAGGCCGGGGTAAATAGAGAATAACAATCAGACATGAAAAAGTATGTACATCCCTGTCTTTTTTTGTACATATTTGGACACATGGACAGCTGAGCTGAATTCCAACCACATTAATTGATGAAGGTAACCCAGCTTAACAAATCCAGGTAACCCAGCTTAAAGTAAAAATTTTACTTTAAAACAATTTATGCAATTTAAATAAACAGAAATGTCCTTATGCTGAAAAAGTAAGTAGACCCATATCTTTACCATCACATAAAAATGATTAAATTTGAATCAGGTCCACCAAAACAAATGATTACAAAATCATTAGAGAGTAACTTTGGTGGGTTCAACTTTCCATAAAATGGTCTGGTTTGGTCTTAACCATATGGGTAGTAACACATCATGCCAAGATCATAGACCTATCTGAGGCCCTCAGAAGAAAGGGTTTTGATGAGCATGAGTCTGGGAGCGGTTAGAAAGCAAGTGAAGGGCATGATTCAACTGTCAGAAAAAGACAGCACAAACTTTGCTTACATGGGAGGTTAGGAAGAAAGAAGCCTCTAGCTCTCAAATCAGAATATAAACACACTACTGACGTTGGCCAGAAAACACCTCTTGAGGAGAATGTGAGGGTATTTGTTAAAAAGCTGAAGCTTAACCAAACCTGGATTTACGACATGACAATGATCTAAAAAAACACAAGCCAATGCAGGGTTTTGGAATGGCCGAGTCAATGCCGAGATCTCAATCCTATCAGAAGGCTATGGGGGACTTGAAGCAGACCATGCAAGCAAGAAAGCCCTTTTAGGATGACAGTTGAAGTACTACTGAACCAAAAGTCATTACAGTCAATGTAAGAGACTGATAGACAGTTACAAGAAACAGTTTCATTAAGTTATTTTAGCCAAAGGGAGCAAAACCAGCTATTGTGGCTGGGGGTGTACTTATTTTCCCACATTATAAAAATGTATTTCTGTTAATATTTGATGAATAAATGTTTGCAAAGTATAATATATTTTGAACTCCAAAATAACCTGGTGCCTTAAGGGATTCTACTTTGCTAACGAAGGCTGTATCCTTGCTGACTCACTGAAAGGGGCCACTGAATGGTCTAATTGCATCCCCTACACATGACATTGCTGGTACATAAAGTCACTAATCTATTGGAATTTCACCCCTTGTTTTAAACTCTGCATTGTTAAGATATTCATCCATTTGCCGTCAAGCTACACCAGTAGTATTTGTTGATTTGAATTGAACAAATAAATGTTTTTTTCTGTTACTTTTTGTCTTCAGGTGCAGAGCCAGTGTTTGAGTGGCTGCATGGCCTATGTTGAATACAGGAGTGATGGAGGTGTGGAGCAGTGGAGAAGAGGATGGTCTGACTGAAATGGAAGGGTCCTCCAATCCCTTGACAGCCCTGAACTCTTCTGATAATGTCACCAACCTCACCCACATCACAAACCTCACCTACTTCCCTTATTACCAGCACTCCCTCCCTGTGGCTGCTAGCTTCATACTAGCCTACCTGTTCATCTTCCTGCTGTGCATGGTGGGTAATGTGCTTGTGTGTCTGATAGTGCTGGGGAACCGCCGCATGAGAACCGTAACCAACATCTTCATCCTTAATCTGGCAGTCAGCGATCTGCTGGTGGGCATTTTCTGCATCCCCACAACGTTGGTGGACAACCTCATTACAGGTAGTTAATTCAACACTGTGTGACTAACCTGGTAAATAGAACTCTGTGTGACTAACCTAGTAAACAGAACCTTTTATGACTAACCTGGTAAACAGAACTCTGTGTGACTTACCTGGTGATCAGAACTCTGAATGACTAACCTGGTGAACAGAACTCTGTCTGAGCTGGGGTAATGTAATATCGGAAATGCAGAAGTAAAATCGTACATACAGTCAGCTGTACGGGTGCATGGAAGGTGTACTGCATGAAGACCATTCCTGCTAAATAATTTTCTCAAATGTGTTACCACAGGCCATTTTCTTCCTATCTTCCAAAAGCGGGAAAGATCTTGCTTTTGGAAGATAATAATAATTAGGAAAGTCTGCCATATCTGTTCAATTTACATAAGTATTCATATTTTATAAATTATATGCTGGGTTTGTATTTTGGAGTGACCTTGGTCCACCGTCCATCTTCTCATTCGAACATCTTAACTTAAGACCCAATAATAATTCAAACCTGCCTGTGGATATACACAACTTCACACAAGACATTGCTAGAACATTTATTACATTAAAATTAAGTTGTATTATTAAAATGCCCATGCATAATTGATGCCACATCATTATACACTGAACAAAAATTTAAACGCTGCATGTAACAATTTTAAAGATATTACAGTTACTGTTCATATGAGGAAATCATTCAACTGAAATAAAGGCATTCGGCCTTGTCACGTCTCTTTTATAGCCGTGAGTGGAAGGGGAAAGCAACTAACCGCATGCTACCACCAACTGGGGCAGGGAACGTACAGTGGTGTTTGCACTAACTTAATACAAAGTACCAAAGAGCTGAAGTAGAAGGAAAAATGTCCCAACACTGGAGTTTTTATTCATGTACAACACTAAGAAATAAGTAACAATAAAGGAAACAAAGGAGGGAGACTAACTGTTAAAAGGTATGAGAAGGGCCACGCGAGCCATCTGTCAATGCATATAAATTATAATAAAGAGCTTGATCTTCCCTACACCTCTAATCTGCCTGTTATAATCTAAACCCTACACAATTAACCTACTTGCTACAAACAACAAAGGGACAGCCACCCACTTCTAACCTAGTGTGTATAACAGGTTATCTAAGGGGGTATGTAAACCCCAGGGTCAGGCCCTGTACAAGAACAAACATGTTGGATAGGCATTTGATTTCCATGGGCAGGCACGTTTATCCTACTTACCGATATTGATTAGTATCTTTGGAAAGCTAATAATTTTAGCATGCATGGCTTACTAAAGCTATATAATAGCAAAATACACCGCTTTCAATCCAATTCGAAAGCTTTTACTAACTGCAGTTGTTACACATTCTTTGTAGCTTAGTGCTCACATCACTTAATAAAGCATGTCTTTGCATTTGCAGATCAAGGCAATATAGCTACATTCCCAACGGTAATTAGTTAAGTACAATATTGGAAAGCATCAAAAGTGTAAATGTCTGTATAAAACCAGAACAGTATTTTATAGGCTAAATGCCTGTCATGCCAACTTCATATTAGGTGATGTCTGGTCTGTTTTAGTATTTGATAGGTCTAAAACAAAAACAAAAAATTTGATAGGTCTAAAATTTGATAGGTCAGTCAAAAGAAGTTTATATATATTCAAAAAATATATGTTGGAAGTACTTCCAACTTAAAATGTGTCACGTGTATTATAATGTGTATTATACATTCATCCATGTTAAAGCAACATTAAAAATCTTTCATGCAAATATTAAATCATGCAACATTTTCATTAAACCATGTTTTTATTTAAGGGGGCAAAGAAGTTCTGTAGGACGGGCACTGGCCCCCAATGGCCCCCATGCCACTGGGTCTGCCCATGGTGTGTTACCTAACCCTTCTCCATGGAGGGGTTCAAAACTGGAAAAAACAGACATAAGACACCAACAGCATAGCAGTACGCTCCTTCCTCCAAACACAAAAGAAGCACTGTTATATGTGTAAAGGGGCAATCTTCGATTGGTTGATTGGTTGACCACGCCCACCTCATCAGCATTGACTGACTACACCTGAGAAGGAGAAGAAGGAGGCAGACACAAAAGACAGAGAACACCACAAACATCACCAAACAGAGCCACAAGGGGAAGTAGACATAACAGGCCTCAGTCAATAGAATTTACATGACTGGGAATACAGATGCATCTGTTGGTCAGATACCTTGAGGAAAAGGTACGGCATTTATCAGAAAACCAATCAGTGTCTGGTGTGATCACCATTTGCCTCATGCAGTGCAACATCTGTTTCACATAGAGTTGACCAGGCTGTGGATTTGGACCTGTGGAATATTGTCCCACTCCTTTTCAAGTGCTGTGCTAGGTTGCTCTTTCACATTGGTCCAGAGCATCTCAAACATACTCAATAGGTTATATGACATTGTACTTGTTGTATGTTGCCTATACTACAACTCAGGACCACCATTGGACACTGTTCACAATGTTGCCATCAGCAACCTACTCATCCAACATCGCCATTCACTCTGCAATCTGCTGAGTACAACTGAAACCGGAATTCATCATTTAAGACCACACGTCTTCAGCGTGCCATCGAAGATGAGCATTTGCCCACTGAAATCAGTTGCCACTCAAAATTGCAGTCAGTAAAACACCCTGGTCAGGACAACCAACACTTTGCATGTTGCATTAATATTTTGGTTTAGTTTAAATAATTCCCATTGGTCTCCAGAATGAAGCAGTGTTATAAAGCAAAACAGTGAAGTTTAAATCCAGATGGCATCACAGCTGGTCATAACCAGAAGTCTCCCACAGGCTGTTCATAATTGGGCCTTCAACATTCTGATTCAGCTAACTTCCTGGTTAAGCGAGGTGTGTGAGAAGAAGATCCACAGCCTGTCTGGAGAAAGCATTATCCCAGTCTTCATGGCAATGTCACGTCCTGGCTATGCCCCTAGCCATCTCTGCGCCGGGCTGGGGCCATAGTCAGGACAGGACAGAAGGTGGTGCCTCTAGCCACCTCTACCCAGTTTGGTTTCCCCAATTGGAGGCAGGTGTAGATCGTTGCCTCCATTTGGGGAACCTATTTATGTTCTATGTTTGGCCACACCCGGGGTGGTTCATTTTGGTTTTATGTTTGTACTTGATGCCCTACGTCACTGGTTGCGATTGTTTTGTTTCTTTTTCATTAAACTATGGATTACTACCACCTTTCCTTCTCTGCGCCTGTGTCCTACCACCACAACTGTGACAGGCACTTTCTCCAATATATTTAGACAGAAGACCTAGCAGAGAAGAATACATTGTTTGATGTGTTCCATATGTTTGCAGTGCTAATTCAAAAAGAGTAAATGTTGAAAATATCTACAGGGAAAAGTATACACTAGAAGTTACATCGATCAGCCATAACATTATGACCACTGTCAGGTGAAGTGAATAACACTGATAATCTCGTTATCATGACACCTGTCAGTGGGTGGGATATATTAGACAGCAAGTGAATATTCTGTCCTCAAATTTGATGTGTTAGAAGCAGGAAAAATGACTTTGACAAGGGCCAAATTGTGATGGCTAGAGACGACTGGCGTAGGGCTGGGCGATAAAGCAATATCGATATTTATCACGATAAAACAATATACAATTTCAATGATAAACATGTAACCAATTATCGATAAAATCCTATTTTTGTGGAGTAAAAATGTCCTCAACGTACACTGCAAACTTGCTATAAACAGCCAGTGAACCGTACTGCAGAAATGAGCCCTGAGATAAGAAAAAATCTTGTGATAAATGTTTTTGCCATATCACCCAGCCCTACGGACTGGGTCAGAGCATCTTCAAAACTGCAGCCCTTGTGGGGTGTTCCCAGTCTGCAGTGGTCAGTACCTATCAAAAGTGGTCCAAGGAAGGGAAAGTGGGGAACTGGTGACAGGGTCATGGGCGGCCAAGGCACATTGATGCACGTGGGGAGTGAAGGCTGGCCCATGTGGTCCGATCCAACAAACGAGCCACTGTAGCTCAAACTGCTGAAAAAGTTAATGCTAGTACTGATAGAAAGGTGTCAGATCAGTGCATCGCAGTTTGTTGCGTATGGGGCTGCGTAGCCACAGACCAGTCAGGGTGCCCATGTTGACCCCTTGTCCACTGCTGAAAGTGCCTACAATGGGCATGTCAGCATCAGAACTGGACCACGGAGCAATGGACAAAGGTGGCCTGGTCTGATGAATCATGTTTCCTTTTACATCATGTGGATGGCCAGGTGTGTGTGCGCCGCTTACCTGAGAACACATGGCACCAGGACGTATGGAACGGAGGCAAGCCGGCGGAGGCAGTGTGATGCTTTGGGCAATGCTCTGCTGAGAAACCTTGGGTCCTGCTATTTATGTGGATGTTTGACACATACCACCTACCTAAGCATTCTTGCAGACCATGTGCACCCTTTCATGGCAGTGGTATTTCCTGATGGCATTGGCCTCTTTCAGCAGGATAATGCACCCTGCTACAAAGCAAAAATGGTTCAGGAATGGTTTGAGGAACACAACAACGAGTTCAAGGTGTTCACTTGGCCTCCAAATTCCCCAGATCTCAATCCAGTCGAGCATCTGTGGGATGTGCTGGACATACAAGTCTGATTAATGGAGGCCCCATCTCGCAACTTACAGGACTTAAAGGATCTGCTGCTAACATCTTGGTGCCCAATACCACAGCACGCCCTCAGAGGTCTAGTGGAGTCCATGCCTCAACGGGTCAGGGCTGTTTTGCTGCCGAAGTGGGACCCACACAATATTAGGCAGGTGGTCATAATGTTGTGGCTGATCGGTGTATATACTTAATATTTGAAATCAAAATTATTATACAGCAAACACCCAACATTTCGACTAAGTCTTTTTTAATATTGTGCTGTTTCTAAATGAATTTAAAAAATAGAAATTCTAAACTTACTTTAATATCCTGTGTTTGCTTTTTCCAGTGGATAATTCGTGCATTTACCGTTTTTGGAATAAACACATAGTAGTACAATTATACAAATATATGATTTATCATAATTATATGTTTTTGGATCAGCTTTGTAGATCAGCTTAACTGTTTTAGATTAAAAATTATGTGCGTAATAACTGATACAAAATTAGAAACAAATGTTCAGAACAAAAACCGAGGCAAATATATATAATTATAATCTATCAATATTGCCCTTACATGTTTGGTATGGCTAAATACATGACACAACTCAGAGTTTCTGTCCACCAAATGCAAATTAATATTGTTATTGAATTTATAAGCAAGTTTGCATATTCAGTGCATGTTGTCTAATGTACCAGAACTTTCAGTTAACCAGCCAATCAACATCTAGGATTTTGTGTGCATAGTACCCAGATTTTCACAATATTTGAAATTAAAATGTGTATGTAAGAACGTTTTTCTTTCTTTCTAGTAGAAAATAGTCTGTTTCAGGTTATTTTGCACTCAACAGATATGAATGGTGATCATATTTTAATTCATGTTAGAATCACTTTTTGAATAATAAATAATAATTGAAGAAGTTACAAAGGCATAAATATCAGACCTGTCTCCTAATGTAAACATCCAAAGTAATTGTCATTCATTATTATATATCCTCCTTGAATTTTTATTCAACCATAATTCATCAAATAAATTGATCTCTCTGGGCCCACTGCAATTAATATTTGCCATAGGATTAATGCCAGCTGATCTCTAAACCATCATCTCTAAATTTACCCATGGAGGTGATTAACTGTAACATTGGCTGAAACCAACCTTGAAACCAAAAGTTCAAGATTATGTTGCCTTCTGTTGGCATTAGTGCCTGAACAGCTTTTATTTTACTCTCTTTTATTAACTGCCTATGGCTAATATGTCTACTGTATTTAACAATCATTCTGTACTACTTGAACACAGTGATAAGGAGAGATTAACTAATCAAGTGTGTCATTTCTGCTTGGTCCACCGATGTATGTTATCTCGTTTTGTTGCATTTTAAGAATTCCTGCAATAATAACATGCACGTCCTGGTTCTCTGTTAGAATCCTCTTTCTATAGCTTCTCATTTATTTTGTCAAACAGGCTGGCCCTTCACCAACACCATATGTAAAATGAGTGGTCTGGTTCAGGGGATGTCTGTGGCGGCCTCTGTCTTCACCCTGGTGGCCATTGCAGTTGACAGGTTGGTATGATGAAGCCTACAGTGACAATGGGTGATGCAGTTAAGTTAAGAAATTGGTAATTTCTCGGATGTATGTTTTCTTTTATTGAACGACACATAGGACTATGCAAAACGTGTTCAACCGCCTATTCCTTGTTATCTATTCTTGCTATTGAAAAAGGAGTACAGCGAGCAACCAGCATGAGTCATAACAAGAAGGACTCTGAGAATGGTCTTGTAATTCAAGTGGCTTCCCTTAACATTGTAGATGAAGATATTGAACCAGGCAACATGTGTTATTACAAGATAATCCTTAGTGAACAAGGCGTTTATCCAAAAATGAAACAAAGAGGTAGACAGGGAACATATGCATGGCTTAAAAGCGGTAGACAGGGAACATATGCATGGCTTAAAAGAGGTAGATAGGGAACATATGCATGGCTTAAAAGAGGTAGACAGGGAACATATGCATGGCTTAAAAGAGGTAGATAGGGAACATATGCATGGCTTAAAAGAGGTAGACAGGGAACATATGCATGGCTTAAAAGGCTGTGAGCCCAAAGTCTACAGTCAAGAGAGAACGAGAGAAAGGAAAAGAGTGAGGAAGAAAGAGAGCGAGGAGGAGAGTAAAATTCTCACAACCGACAAAGGAAACAAGGAAGAGCCAAGCCTGAAACAATAGAATTGATCTCATTTATACCTTTTGACTTGAGTCATTCACAAATCCAGACACCCGACCAGAGTATACATTCTGTTAGTAGTACTGGGGATGTGTTGATAGCGATCGTAATTGCACCGATTTGTGTTCATATTGAACGTAATCACAATTTACAAAATGGTTTCATACAAACGTAATCCCTGAGAGGTATGGTTTCAGAAAGCCTGCAGCCATTTACATCAATTGTTCACAAAATATAAGTTCCATCAGAGAATTGGCTTCACCTGGAGACCCAACATGGATTATGTGTTCCTAACAACCACTTTCTATTAGTCAAAGTCAGTATTTTGGTTACTGTAGGGGAGAGAGATATTTCCTCCTCTGACACGAGGCAGGATAAAAGCCCTTAGGTCTTGTCTTAAGAGGTGAAGATGATAGGCAAATATCAAGTGAGGGTGTACATAGTTACCTACAGGGGGAAAAAATGACATTCAACCAAATAAAATGAACAACGTAAAAAGATTTTTGACCAGATTTTTATATTTGACCACATTTTAACGTTTTATGTCAACCAGTCCTTTTCCACTCTGTTTCCAACGTCCACAGGTTCCGTTGCATTGTGTACCCTTTCCAGCCCAAACTCACTCTAACTGTTGCCAAGGTAACCATAGCAATGATCTGGGTCCTGGCCGTGGTAATCATGTGCCCCTCAGCAGCTGCTCTGTCCGTACAGGTGGCTGATAACTTCATGGTTTACAATCAGGACTACAACATCACCTAC
Source organism: Esox masquinongy (assembly GCA_016801175.1). Lineage (NCBI taxonomy): Eukaryota > Metazoa > Chordata > Actinopteri > Esociformes > Esocidae > Esox > Esox masquinongy. The sequence continues at coordinate 19,724 of JACXGI010005580.1, read as the reverse complement.
CCACTGTACTCTTGCTACGAGAGGTTTACCAACCCTAAGATGCGGAAGGTCTACACCACGGTTCTGTTTGCTCACATCTACTTGGTGCCTCTGGCTCTCATCACAATCATGTACGGGCACATTGGAGTGAAGCTTTACTCCTCTGTGGTGTCAACCAGTGAGCGTCAGGGTGCAACGCCATCTTCTCCTGCCAGGCATGAGGGAGTCAGGCCAATGGTTTCCCAGAAGAAGATCAAGGTGATCAAGATGCTTATTGTGGTGGCCCTGTTGTTCATGCTGTCCTGGCTTCCTCTCTGGACTGTGATGCTGTTGACAGATTACGAAGGGCTAAAAGAGGACCGGATGGAGCTGATCACTGGATACATCTTTCCCTTCGCACACTGGCTCGCCTTCTCCAACTCCTCAGTCAACCCCATTATCTACGGATACTTCAACGAAAACTTCAAGAGGGGCTTTCAGGCAGTCTGCCGGACCAACTCCTGTTGTCTGGGGAGTAGGGGTGAGGTACCAGTAAGAGGAGCCCGGCAATGTAGGCCAGGAGATGAGTATAATGGTGGAGCAGGTGAAGGCTGTTTGAGGGAGCCTGTAAGCAACCCCAACCTTGTCTTGTTTAGGGCAAGAAACAAAGTGCATATAGATGGTAATGTGGCGGACTCTGTGCATCTTGAGCTGGAGTTGAAGAAAATGTCTAAGGTGGGAAGCAACACAGGCCATGTTGGGGGTGGGGTGACTGGGGCGAGTGGAGGACTAGGGCCTGACAATGAGATTTACAAAAAGGGGCTTCATGGTGAGGAGCAGACTAGTCCAATGGATGTGTGTCAGGCCTGGGATAATTAGGGGGTGGCAGATAACTTACTGGTAAGAGCATCTGACCAGTAATCAAAAGGTGAAATATTTGTAATTCTGTCCTTGAGCAAGTGCGACAACTATGACAACTATAAGTCATTCTGAATAAAAAAAAAAAAAAGATTAGTGGGATAAAACCAGTGTAGATGCTTTCAACATCCTTAATTACAATTATCCCAATGTATATATTATAATAGTGAAACTAAAACATTTAAATATGGTTCTATATTCAGATATTTTGGAGTAAATCATTGTCATCAATAATTCATCAGGCAACAGTACAGAATGTCACCATTCAGATATCAAGGCAGGATATATGTTGGGCTGGGGCCCACCAGGGCAGAGCACCTGCAGCTGTGGTCTAAACAAGAGCTGGCAGCGCTGAGCCCTGGCTCTGATTCCGACTGTGGGCCGGTTCCAATCATTTATATACTAACTACTGTTTGTCATTCTGGATAAGAGTGTCTATCTGGTAAATTACTTAAATGTAAAATGTAATGACTTCTTAATTGTGCTGTGGTTCAACATCTTTAAAAACAAAGAGAATAGAGATGACTCTACATCTTGAAAGCTACAGTTGTGCTCAAAAGTTTGCATACCCTTGGAGAATTGGTAATACATGTACCATTTGTAAAGAAAACATGAGTGAGCAGGCAAAATACATGTCTTTTATTTCTTATGGGATTCACATTCTGTAGGTCATAACAGAATGGCACAATCATAAAACAAAACATGCCAACAAAGAAAAAAATGAACTGATCCCTGTTCAAAAGTCTGCATACCCTTAGTTCTTAATACTGTGTATTGCCCCCTTTAGCATCAATGACAGTGTGCAGTCTTTTGGAATAGTTGTCTATGAGGCCCCGAATTCTTGCAGGTGGTATAGCTGCCCATTCGTCTTGGCAAAATGCCTCCAGGTTATGCAAAGTCTTTGGTCGTCTTGTATGAACCGCATGTTTGAGATCTCCCCAGAGTGGCTCGATGATATTAAGGTCAGGAGACTGTGATGGCTACTCCAGAACCTTCACCTTTTTCTGCTGTAGCCACTGGATGGTCTACTTGGCCTTGTGTTTAGGGTCATTGTCGCACTGGAATGTCCAAGAGCGTCCCATGCACAGCTTTCATGCAGAAGAATGCAAATTGTCTGCAAACATGCTGCATTCATCTTGTCATCAATTTTCACAAGATTCTCCGTGCCTTTAGAGCTCACACACCCCCAAAACTTCAGTGAGCCACCACCTTGCTTCACAGTGGGGAAGGTATTCTGTTCACTATAGGCCTTGTTGACCCCTCTCCAAACATAGCGCTTATGGTTGTGACCATAAAGCTCTATTTTGGTCTCGTCACTCCAAATTACAGTGTGCCAGAAGCTGTGAGGCATGTCAAGGTGTTGTCGGGCATATTGTAACCAGGCTTTTTTGTGGCATTAGCGCAGTAAAGGCTTCTTTCTGGCAACTCAACCATGCAGCTCATTTTTGTTCAAGTATCTTCATATTGTGCTCCTTGAAAGAACCACACCGTCTTCCAGAGCAGCCTGTATTTCTCCTGAGGCTACCTGTGAGTTTTCTTTGTATCCCGAACAATTCTTCTGGCAGTTTTGGCTGAAATCTTTCTTGGTCTACCTGACCTTGGCTTGGTATCAAGAGGTCCCTCAATTTTCCACTTCTTAATAAGTGATTGAACAGTACTGACTGGCATTTGCAAGGCTTTGGATTTCTTTTTATATCCTTTTCCAACTTTATAAAGTTCCATTACCTTGTTACGCAGGTCTTTTGACAGTTCTTTTCTGCTCCCCATGGCTCAGTATCTAGCCTGCTCAGTGCATCCACGTGAGAGCCAACAAACTCATTGACTATTTATACACAGACACTAATTGCAATTAAAAAAGCCACAGGTGGGAAATTCACCTTTAATTGCCATTTTCACCTGTGTGTGTGTCACCTTGTGTGTCTGTGACAAGGCCAAACATTCAAGGGAATGTAAACTTTTGATCAGAGCCATTTGGGTGATTTCTGTTATTATGATTTAAAAAGGAGCCAAACAACAATGTGATAATAAATGGCTTCATATGATCACTATCCTTAAATAAAAGAGTTTTTTTGCATGATCAGTCATATTTTCAAATTCAATGCCAAAATTTCACAATTTCTGCCAGGGTATGCAAACTTATGAGCACAACTGCACATCTTTAGCTCTTATTGGGCTAAATAGTGATTTTCATAAATTTACAGTATATCAAACATATGCTGAATGTGTTCAATGCCCTCTGTTATGTTAGAACTATTGTGTCTCATCAACTAAGTCTTGAGAGACAAAGACATTGACACAAGGTCATCGACCATGCATCCCATCTATTCAATATTGTCATTGTTGGGCAAGTCTGTACCATTGGAAAGTTTCTTAAGATTAGCCTATTAATTTATTTCTTGTTGGTCTAGAATATAGGAAATTGGTTGCCTTGTTTTCCTTTTTTGTGATCACATTTCTTACAGAGGTTGCACAGGCAGCCCAGTTCAGATACACAAATACTTTACACCAATCAGCAAAATATCACATTTGGGTTGTGTATTGACTGTGAATGCAACCAGAGTAGCCTGTCATTTGTGTACTAATCTGTAAAATAATGTCACATCCAGCCTAAAAATAATAATGCATTTATTAAAGGCATTTAATTATTCCAACTACTGTTTATTATAAGTGAACTTATAGAAGAAACCGTTTTCCACTACATAAATGCAATGAAAGATACAGGCATTTATTTATAGTAAAGTTAAATTTTTGTTGTACATCAGATATGATTATTGAAATACTTAATGATGATGTAATAAATAATGATACATTAATTGTGAAAATTGTTAAATTAGGAAGTTACAGATTTTTATTGTAACTTTCTAATAACTTTCTTCAAAATTCTGTTATCAATTTTTTTTAAATCTGTATTTTCTTTTACATGCTGTAGATGTATATCATAAAACTGACAGAATCTGCCATTAATGTCTTTACCCCCAGAACACAACAGTTTTGTGGAGCATATGATCACTTAATTATTTGTCTAGCCTGTAATTTGTGTGATTTGTCATTGACCACCTTTTACACATTGGAATGTGTCTTTACAACATACAGCTTTTTTACTTTTTGGAAAAGTGTACAATGAGTAGGGCATGGACGAGTGTCAATTTCTCTTCAGAGATCACATTTAATTTTGGAAATTGCAAAATATGTCTTTTGTATTTAATAGAGAAAAATATTTTCAGAACATGCAACTTGTTTATCTAACTATGTAGCAGGTCAAGTTAGCCAAGAAAGAATCTAGGCCGCTAACCTCCAGTTATGTTGAAGTGGTTCTGGTGACGCAGATGTCAAAATATGATGCATGATACCTAGCCTCGCACCACTGCCTGATCACATTTAAAGGCTGCATGGATATCCGTCAGGTCATGATGAGTTGGTTCAAGTTTGGAGTTGGCCACCATTTAACTGGGACAATCAGTGCACTTTCATGAATTATGGGTGTGGTCTAAGTGATGACAAGTACTAACCTGACTGATTTTTCAAGAACGTCCATTAAATCTAATACTATTAGTCATTCATTTAAATTTTTTTCATTTGCAGTTTTTGTTTTTTATTCCAAATATAATAATCCAAATATTTTCTTGGGACTCGCTAAGGTGTCTTTGATGTGCAAATGTTTGTGACAAAGACGGCAATAATCGTTTTCAGACATGTTAATCAGCTACACTTACTGATCTGCTTGTTTGATTGAGGTTGCTTGATATTTACTTTTCATAACTGGCCAGACGTTGAAGAGTAAAGTCAGCAATTAACTCAGATTTTTTACTTTTTAATTAAATGTATTGTACTGTCAAAGTGTGCTTGTTGCCATCCCATAAACACAGCTTAAAGTTATAGATCCTCTTCAGTGGCAGATCAACTTCTGTTTCTGATATTACACAGCAAAGCAACGCAAAAGTTGGAAAATGTCAATTTGTGTGACACTGAGTGAGCTCTGCAAACTAGTGCAGCAGAAGAGATGCAGAAGTGAGGATTGCGTTCCATTGGAGTTAACGGACTTCCACTGCAAACATATGGCTTGGCGCATTCTGTGCGCACTCAGCCTGACACCTCATTCACAGCATCATCTGGTGATGATTAGATGGTCAGTGCTTTGCTAGGTTGTTATGCTTATTGATTTGGAGCTAATAATTTGGTGCATCGATACAAGACCCAATCTGATATTTTATAGAATACAAGGTAATAATCCATAAACTGATAAAATGGCATTTCCAATCTAACAAAGGATAAAGTAAAATATGCTTAAAAGTTTTTAAGATTTAAGGATTTAAGATTTTTAAGAAGCAGCTTGCTTTGCAAAAAGATCTGTTGAAGCATGTTAATGTTTTGAAGTGTTGACACAGTATGCTTGTACTATCCTACAAGCATACCAAAGCAGCAATATACTGCTTTGGTGTACTGAAAGCCTTCACATGTGTTGGGTTAAGCATACAGTATTTGGTTTATTCTTTGGTGGGACCCACACGGAAAACTCGTATGTAAATATATGTAGAGCATTTCTCAACATATATTTACATATGTGCCCTGAATATGTTTAAGAAATATATAACCTGCGCTTCTCACAGTACCATAATACAATGCATGTCATATATTTTAACATTGAATATTGTGTTAAAATAATGAAGTACATGAATATGCAGTACATTAAGCATTTCTCAACAACACATCATGGAATTAACCTTCAAGACATTATTTTCCAGAGAACAAGAGACTCATTATGAAAACAATATGCATATATTTTAACACAGTGTCATGAATGCTATTCCTCTCTGTAAAAGTACTTCAAAGAAACGACTAGATAACAATAAACACATGACAGGAAACAATACAAATACGGAAATATATCAGTTAGATGTAAATGCTGAACGCATATTACCAACTATAATTTTGTAATTTATGTAAATATATTTACATGTATTTAAGTCATATTAAAACATATTTGAAAACGGCCAAAATCGAATATGTAAATATATGTATGACACACATGCCCATACATTAGTAATACATATAATACATATATTAGTATATTTTTACAAAAAACATAGGCACATATTAAAAATATATGTTTTCGAAATATATGTCAATATATAATACTTCTGTGTGGGGAGCTTTGAGGTGTAAGAAGAAAAGACCATAAATGTTCTCAAATAAACTTTGAAAATACAGAATAGAAAGGCAAGGAAGTTCTGCATAACTCAATTAAACTTGATGTAGCAAGTTTAATTGCCGGACCAAAGAAGAAATCAAAGGTAAAAACACTAACAGATAGCCACAGAGGTCTGCTGAGTTCCTCAGTTAATTTAATAAAAATTGGACAAACAGAAAAAGGTGTGTTGACAGAACTTAGGTTGTCCAAATTAGATTAGGGGCTAGCCAGGGGCTATGTCCTCAGGCCTGTCATTACCCTGATCTTCCTGAGATAGAAGGAAGCGAAAGGCACCAGATGAACTCTGCCTCAGTACCAATGTCAATATTAAACCCTTGTTATCTGTCCACTTATCATATCTCACTGTAAAACCTTCTGGAACATTGGATATTCAGTTTGCCTCCTGAATTAAAATAAATGTAAACAACCTCAGTTGTGTTACCAGTGTTTGGCTGTAGTGACTGAAGACACTGGTGTTAATCTGATTAAGAGAAGCCACGCCATGCACTGTAGCAGTAGTTAAAAGTCAATGTAAATGGCAACTCAGGACTGATTGAATTGACCGGCTACTTAAATGGATTGTGAGACCACTTATTATCATTTGTCAGACTACTGTGTTTTCCTTTATTTGTGGTAATGTGAGGTAAGGGGTGTTTGTAATTCACCCCTTACCTCACATTATGTATCCTGATATTGATGTTCTAGGAGTAATTATTTTGTAGTAATAATCTTTCTACATCGTAGGATTTAAACGGTGCCTTGGATTGAAAATAATCTGCATCGTGGACAGATCATTTCATTAGTTAACATGTTGTTTTTCAAATGCAGTGTTGTGCACTTAAAAAAGATACTAGATGTTTTGTAATTCTTGTTCCCTGTCCCACACTTACCTAATGAGCCACACGCCTACAAATGTCCTATTCTCAGTAGTGCTCAGAGTGTACAGGCCTTCATATAGGAGGCAGGAGAATAGATGTGCATGAAGCTGCTGATATACTATACCTTAATATTAAAAAATATATAATTTAAAGGCTGACTGCCTGAATTTTCTTACCATTTTAAACTTACTATTTAAACGTAATGATCAATATTAAGGTACACCACACAGCAGACACTTATGTAATCAATGTTGCATTTGTTGCATGTTTATGGAAAGTAATTGCACCCATTTCTTATGGCATATTTTAATTTTAAATGTTACCTTAAATAAAGAAAACCTGAGTGAACAAAAAACAGTTAGTAATTCTTTTGTTAATTTAATTAACAATATTATGCAACACAATGCTCCCCTGTGAAAAAGTGATTGCCTTCATTCACTCCATAACTGGATGACATGCTAGAATAGCTTTAGGCTTCAATGGCTGCAGACAAAAGCACTTTAAGGGCAATTAGTGGATACTCATCATAAAGGTTAGGTTTCAGAAGTTTGGGGAAAATGCCGTCCTAGGCTCTTCTAAGCATAGCGACTTTAATGCAATGACATATGGTTTAATAAGCATAAACTGCTCTTTATAGGTCCTGCCACATCCCTGTTGGATTTAGGTATGAACAAAAATGTAAATCCAACATGTGAATTGCCTCACTGGCTGAAAAAAAGATCACATCTTTCCCCCACGCACAAAAGAAAATATCAGATTTTTTGCACACCTGTTTATAGTGAGTGTTAGTGAGTAGTTATCCAATAATCCAAGATTCTTCATCTACCCACAGATGTGGCATATCAAGAAGATGATCAAATCACATGATCATTAGAAAAGGTACACCTTGATTTGGGGACAATAAAAGGCAACTCTAAAATATTTAGATAGCACAAGGTTTGAGGTAGCATGCAATTAGCATGCTGACTGCATATATGTGGTTTAAAACATAAAATAATTGTGCTACATAGGAAACCAACAGGATGGTAGATCTCCAGGAACAGGGTGAGCAGCCATGTCCAAAATATTGGTTTACTTGTGTCTCAATTCACTATACCAGTTGTTACATTAGCAAGCTATGTGCTGAAGGCTACAGGGTGAGTCATGCTGTGGTAATGTAAAAGGAAAAAAGAGGAGCATATTGATCAAAAGAAAGGCCGAGACAATCATGAAGTGCCTTTTCCCCCTCTGGAGGCAGAAAATATTCATCATGGGCCCTTTAAAATTAGAGCATTTTGACCGTCTGCGTCATAACTTGTGCAACAGAGTGGTATAACAATGCTATAGTAACTGGCTTAATCAGCTAAATCTACTAACCAAGCATCTACCCCCACATGTCTAGTGCACTCAAGCACCAATCACTATGTTGTAACATTACACAAATGAGAGCATCTTGACTGGCTGCATCGCAGCTTGTACAACAGCGTTCCCGTGTATCTTAGTTGGTAGAGCATGGTGCTTGCAACGCCAGAGGTTTTGGGGGTTCAATTCCCACGGGAGACCAGGGCAGAACTATATGGAGTCACAACTGTAGGTTGCTCTGGATAAGGGTATCTGCTAAAAGACTCAAATGTAAGAACAGCACAGTACACAACATCATCATGTCTAGAACCAACAGAATCCTGAACAGCTAACCCACTGTAAAAGCTGCCTGCAAAATTCTTCCTCAGTGTCTAGCCAGTGTGGTATGCGTCAGTAATGACTATATGCTCACACAATGTACTCAGTAAAGTATATATTTTCATGTTAATAATCATGAATCTGAAATTGTGAATTTCCAGACATAGTTGTTAGTATGGACTAAAGAAGGCCAAGTTTGACAGATTGAGCCACCAGACCTGTGTATTTGGGGCGAAAGTGTCTGGGAACAAGATTAATTGAAATGTAACATACACACATGAATACTGATGCTGCACAATTACACGTATGGGAGAGTCCATTTTTCACAAATACCTTAAACATGCTTGTAGAGAAACCCTAGTCTGAGAAGTTTTTTAACATATTTTTACATATATTAGAATGATACATGTAACAAAATTACAATTCTTAATACAATTGCAAATAGACTAAACTTGAGAATTGCAAAAAAATCACATTGTTTAATAATTTGAGCTACCAAACTAATTGAAATCAGTCATTTTCTACACACAGATTAGAGCAGAAGAAAATACAATGTACTTGAAAGATTGAGACCCGTGTCACGTAATTACAATGATTGCACAAATCAAACCACACTGATTGGATGACACCTGAAGGGGTTCAACTAATTGAATCTATTGTTTGGAGAGCTGTTGTGGCATAGGGTCCCATCCTTGGCTACTTCCGTACATTGCACAGTTGGAGTGATGCATGGGATAACTGAGGCTACGATTGTTCAGTAGATTAATTTCCTATGCTATTATCATTTCCTCACTGGAAATCAGTTTGCCTAATTTGGTACTATGCAGTGCCACTCCCAAAGCCAAACCCAAGCCTCTCATCTTCCAAAAAGTAAGATGTCTGTTTATTGTTTACATTGGTTCCAAGGCAAGATTAATAAAATGTAGAAGACAAATGGTTTTAGCATACTGTCAGTTTGGATTCATGGGGTAACACTTTTAGAGACAATGGGTTTTAAATATTTTAAACCTTTAAACATTGGAGGACGACGGGGGGCGCTGGAAGCAATACCCCATGAAGATTCACAACAATACGAATTTTAAGTTTCACCTACTTGCAAAAAACTGTCGTCTGCAACATTGAAACCTGCCAATTTACGCCACTGCGACTGGACGAGACGGTGTATCGTAACTCCTCTTCAGTGTTTCAGTGAACTTCTTGTGGCGCAGCTCCGTGCTGCCTTCACGGGAACGGGATATCAGTTTCATCTATACAATTTCGCCCACATGGCGTTTACTGTGTAAACTCGGGAAAATGGACGCTCTCTTTCTTGTTATTACCCGTGGAAGAATTTCTTTCTCTTAAAATCATTCATTTGTCTGAGGGATACACCGTGAATGCCTTGTTATCGCAGTGGTACACATTTACTAGAGGGATATTCCCAGGCCCGGCGCCACGAGGGTGCAAGAGGGGGCTTAGCTCCCTCAGTTGTATTTTCTGCCTGGGGGGGCACTTATTGTATCAATAGAACATACGCTAACTATCAGGCAATAGGTGGTGTGTAAATAATTCGTTTACGTATTTATTCAGAAGCTCTCAAAAGTGTATGACAATTATGAATTCTGATTCTTGCATATTTAGTAATTGACAAATACGATTAGTGAAAAAAACAGAATTTTGAAGATTACGTTGAGCTTTTTTCTGAAGAACAATTCCTGAGGGGATACCAAAAGTAGTGCGGTATAATACTGTTTTAGTTTGCGCCATCGGTTTGCTCGCTACTGTAGCTCTGCAAATTCAGCTAATGCATGTGTGAACCCTACCAACATAAAAAACGGACTGGATTTACCCCACGTCAGCTTTGTGCATTGAGTGCCTTTCGGACGGTTGACACGAACACTGTCACCTTGCCAGGTAAGGAACACTACATATATTGCAAGCTTCTCATTGACTCGAATTCAAACAGCTGCAAACACTGGTAAATGCGACCGTAGATAGCTAGCAAACATCAGCTAACCGCTAGCAAACAAAGTGTGACCTGTAATTCAATGTAGAAAAAATGAAGATTGGTGACGATTATAAATGTGTCCTATTGTATTGAGCGGTAGTAGTAAAGAAATGTCTAACATATCCTTTGTTTGAAGTAATTACTGAAAGTGAACCACCATCGACACACTCCCTCAGATTCCCACACACGCACTGTAGTTATAGTACCTGCATGATGTGCCACTGCTGAGGAAAGGACCGAACCATTGTTAGGCAATGGGTGGCAGTCGCAATCTTTTCAAACTTAAAAACGCGTTATCAAGTGTCTTTAATCAGCGTGCTATAATCAAGTGCATTCATTGTGTGTTATCAATATTATTGAAATTACAGTTATGTTTACAGTGATATATTTGGGGGGACAAATCATAGTTTCCCCAGTATGGAAAATCTGTCTGGAAGACGAGCAAATGTAAATAATCATCCGGAGTTATCTTATCACCTTTATCTTTGGTTGATAAACAAACATAGCAGCGCCCACAAACGTGTGAAGTAACTTCTAGAAAGTTTTTACACAACGATTTTGACCGGTTGTCAGCTCTCCCATGATATGGTAAAATGTTCTAGTCGCTAATATCATTCGTTTTTGTGTCAGACGTATTATATTTATTTTAGAAAAATATGAATGCTAGTATTGGCTGCCTGTTGGTACATAAGTAACACTTCTTGTCCCGATTTGAACGCTTGCTACCTCGTTAATATCATAGTGTGGATCTTCAAACAATTACAATGAGGAAATAAAGTTGTGAACACTGTTTGAGCCAAATGTGAGTAAATAAAAGCGCGGTCTGACCAGTGATCGTACGCTTCAGGGACTAGTCTAGCCTGATCACACTGGTGTGATCGTATGCGTCCAAGTGTTAAATACACTATAGAAAAATAGCAAAAAAGAGATTAGCCCCCTCCATTTTTAACTGTCCCCTCAGTTACTTCGTCCTGGCGCCGGGCCTGGATATTCCGCTGTCGGACAGCGTCTTAGCTTCCAGCATCCAGACACACATTAAAACACTATTCAATACAAGTGGCTTTGTTGACATGATTGCAATACAACCAGACACAGAGCTCTCACTGACTTTCAAAGGTTTTTAACTAGTGTTCTTTGAAAGTTAATCCTTCTGCTTTACTCCTTGATATGGCTTGTTTTCCGTTGGAACAATTCATAATCATGATCATTGTTTGGCATTTCTGATTGTCTGTTGTTTAGTTAAGATTTGAATGTTAATTGCTAGCTGTTTCTGATTGGCTGCTGTTTGTTTCTCTGGGAAACTAATAAATCTGTTGTTTGTCATTTGTGTTTTTTTATGATAACAATAGTAACAACAACAATAATAATAATAACAATCATAACAATAATAATCATACATCTTATTTGATGGGGGGCGATAAGGGACCTAGATAATGGATAGAGGGGTGCTGACTCAAACAAAATGTTTTAATGTCACCTTTGGGCCTCCGTAACATCAGATGGGCAAGGTGAAGTCTGTCATTTCACACTTTCTTTCACTGTGTGCATTTATTTCACTACACATCATGGTTCTCAACTTCGGTTATGACGCTATTCTGAATTAGTCACTGATTAGGAGAGGATAAATAAGAGTTTCCAGCCTCCGCTAACAGTTGCCTACCAATGCTATACATACAGTATCTCTGGATGATTGATCGGTGCACCATTACGTTATAGCCATTGACCTCTGTAGCTCCTTCAAAGTGATTGTTGTCCTCTTTGTGGCCTCTGTCACAAGTTCCCTTCTTCTTTGAGTGCTGAGTTTTGAGGTACAGTATTTTCTTGGCAGTGTCTGAGGGACAGCATTTTTCTTGGCATACATTGTGTTGATATACAATACAGCATAAAATGTGTGTTCCCTTTAGGGAAAAATGCCACCCAGCTAATCAATGGGTGGTGTCTGTTCCATTTACTGCTCAAAATGGTATCTCTCACATTAACAGCAAGACAATTTAAGGAATGAGATTTTAATCAAAATCACATTGTTTCACATTTCCTTTATTAATCAAAAACCTGGGTTGATTACCACATTTTATATTGAAAGAAAGCAAAGGCATTATCTTTACCCATTCTTTGAAATATTTGAAACTTTTACCATAATTTCAAAAATAATAATCATAACTATCCCACCCCTCTCCCCAAAACCATCACATCAACCACTGCTTGGATGGAAGGGCCACTGTACAGAACCCAGAAGCACACATAATGAATGTACAAAAGGGAGCAATCCAACATGGATAACAGAATCAGTGTTGAGGGGCTCCCAGATGTTTGGCTAGAATGGCGCTCAGCGTACATCAAACATCAAATTCCTTCCATGTGTTTGCCAGTTCGCTAAATTCTATCGACAATGAGTCATTAAAAAATGACAGAAGTGTAATTTTGGGTACACGTGCCTTGCAGACTTCTACAGAATACAGAAATAGCTGAGTCGTATAGCCTACACTTAAGCTACCAGTGGGTTTAAACTTAAAATTTGCCACGTGCAAGTTATTACGTTACTTAACTTCGTTTTAGCCTTTTTACTAATAATCTTTGTTGCCCAGCAATAATATCCCTGCGAAAGTTTGTCAATCTAGCCACGAGACTTTAATTATAAACAGCTCCAGCACCGTTCAATGACATTTAATATCAACACAATGACTATATTTGGTATTGAATTGGTTAAGAATAGAACCACGTATTAATTTCTAAAACTGCATTTTTCCATCGATGAATAGGCAACAGTATAATTTACTTGACTTCTTTCTAAATGGAAGACAAGTCAAGTGGTAACATCAAGCTGATAAACAACAATGGCATTGAGTCAATGCATGCATGAGGGCATGTGAGCCCATTGGAGCACACTGTGTAGCAGGTCGGACCAGAGCAAGTGTACGATGGCTTATAGATAGAAACAATCTCTGAGTTTGTTAGTATGAGACCCTATTTTTAAATACTGTCCCAGTCTGGCTGATGGCAGCGGAATAAAGAGCACCTGGCTAGGGTGTTTCCGATGAATGTGCATAGCCACATCGACATGTCGACCACCCGCTGGAGGGCCCTGCAGTGCTGGGAAGAGCAGTTCCACACCAGACTGAGATGCAGCCACTCAGGAAGCTCCCAGTGGCAGCGCCAGTATTTGGAGATTTCTTAAGGTGGCCAAATGTATTCATTCGTCAAGTTGCTGTATGTGCCACTCTTCCATTTACCCCAAACTGACATTTACCTGTAAAATATTCTAGAAAAACATTAATTCAGCAAGAGTGTGATGAGTATTGAAGGCTAAATGGAAATACGTGTATGAAAAAGGTATTCAGTGCAGACGCATGGGTTAATTAGCGAGTAAAAAACCTCAAGGTTTTTAATTTTTTACCTTTAATGAACATTTTCATTGGGGGAAATATCTGCTTTCTGTCATCTACTGTACAGCTCATGTTGAATATTTTTTTTGTTCTTTAAATCAGTTATTTAACTTGAATGGGTTACATGCCATGGAGCCCAGATTAGCCTGATACAGCTATGCAGAATTTCCATTACAATTATTTCTAGGTCTGAGACCAGGCTTAACCAATTTCTGGGAAACTGGCAAGTATCCCAGATTCTAGTCGTGGGCTTGACATTGTGCATTTGTGTGTTATATTGTTTACTTATGTAGGCTGGTACACATTAACAGTATAGTTTAATCATTGCAAGTACAGGTTTTGGGGGAAAAGAAACTGATGATAAATTCAGTATGAACCACCAGGAATTTGACATTGCGTGACTCGCTTCATCTGAGTACCAAATGGGCAGTGTAATGCAGCTATTGTGAATCACTGTAGCACTCCAGAATATTTCCTCTGCCTACAAATGTATATATTAACTATTTCACCCATCCGCAATGTTTCCCCTGAAAGTAAGGGGCTGGGCAAAGACGTGAAATTACTTAGTCATCCCCACAAAAAAGTAAACATGCACTGATAATCGAAAATAGGTGGCAACAATTTATCATGTAGCGCCTTTTAATTTTAAAATTGAAAATGTGTTTAAATTGGTGTGGAGTAACTGCAGAAATTACCAGAAAACTTAACAAACGCCCATGACCTTTGATTACATGGTTGTACAGTGCATTTAAAACATTCATATCCATTCACTTACTGCACATTGTGCTATGGACTTCATTTATCATTCATAAAATAAAAGTTGCTCTCAATCTACAAACAATATCTAGAATGCAAAGTATTAACATTTTGGTGCCTTACAAGTGTAATGTTAAGGTATTACATTGAATTTGAAAAGTTTCCAAATTAGATGACCAAATAAATCTTTGAAGAAACATGCAATTTTGCATTTCTTCGTAATTTCAAACATTTTCAAATCCTATGTACTCTTCTTTTACATCTTTTTGTGAATTGCCAAAACTTTGCATGAATTTGTTGACTTTCACTAATGACTATACTATACCATAATACTAACATGGTGCATTCCAATGAATATTTGTCATTGTGTGTGAATTCACGATTAAGCCTGACCAACAGACTCCCAACTTTCATTTGTTATGGAGACCACAATATGCAGAGTTATTACAGTATTTTATGAAACAATACATTTCTTGAATAAATGGATGTACCGTTACAGTTCTAAAAGTGTTCTCAACATTGATGGACTTGATGTTCAAATAACTGCATAATTGAGCTTGTATGTTGCAATAGAAGCAATAAAAAGGTGTGAACAGTCCACCCACTTGCCCCTTCTGGAAGAGTAGATCAAATGCACAAGTTTATTTAAAAAAAAAAAATAGAATCAAACTCAGAACCCAGGTGTAGTTACATTCCTAGTACAGCAGTCACCCTTCTCACTAACCACTAAAGATTCAAGTGCCTCAACATCACATTTCAATAAGAAAATATATGCTTGTTTATAGACAATGGCATATTCATAGCAAAAATATTTTATGAAGTTGTTGTGGATCTGAGGTTCTCAAGATCTTTAGTCTGCCAGAATGAGAAATGTAGACCTTCCTGAAGCTTCTGTGCATGTAAAGATCTCATTCTGTTCATGTGTTCATTCTCATCTACTATGGCAAATTGTGCTAATTTAATAAACTCAGCTCTGAACTGAATAAATGTCTGCAAAATCAAAGATCAGCCTGCAATACACAACTGTATTACAAATACACAGCTGTATCACAAATACACAGCTGCATTTTTTCCATTATGGTCAAAACTAAACAGAGGGCCACACTGTGTAAGACAGACAGGCTATGCTCGTTAACACCATACGCTCAACAATTCATTTACTGAGCATCAATATAAAAGCACTGTTGGTTAATATTTGGTTCTGTTATGCAGAATGCTGTGTTTATTGTGTGCTCTTGTAGACATTGATTCTGTTATGGTCTAACTTTAGTGAACAAGCACCATGCACCAGCGCAGCCTGTTCTTTCAGACAAGAGCAGAGACTTGAACATACAGAAAAAAACACGGGCAAAACAAGATCAAGGGTCAGGTGGACTAAAGATGGATCAGCAGCCAAAGCAAATATTAAGTTTTCAAAAAACTAGCTACACACTTTCTCCTTAGAACACAAACACAAACACACACACACAAACACTCACATACCCAACACTCAGGCCACACAGCTTTTTTCCACACACAAACAACACACTAATATAAAAGCAAACTACAGTCATGCCGGCAGTTGGGAACATCACAAATTTTGATAAAAAATGTGTGAAGTGGCACAGCAGATCTCAAAGTATTCTCCTGTGCTCCTCTTTTCCGTATCCCTTTATCATCCCATGCTGTCCCTGTTGTGACCCTGTCCTTGACCAAGTCCCAAATTCCATCCTATTTCCAACTGTATATAGTCCACTACATTTGAGCATAAGACAAAAGTAGGGTACTAGGAAATAAGGTGCCATTTGGGAAGTAGACCTTGTCCCCGCCATCTCTAGAAGTCCTCACTTAGTGCTGCCCGGCATCTCGGATGCGACATGCCACTGCCGTGATAAGAGCCGCCCCCTTCCCACTGCCATCTTCTGACTGGAGGAAAGTGACCTCACACAATGGTGACAGGTCCCTGACTGTCTCATGCATGATGCTGGAGAAGCTGTGAGGGGGAGGGACAAGAAGCAGGTTAGAATGGCTTTACTGGGAACACACAATGAACCAAAAACTGCACATGAAAACACAGGCACTGTAATAAGGTGCTGTGAAAAGAATAATGATTTCAGCAATATGTAAGGTACAGTATCAGATCAACAAAAAATGTATTCTGTTATTGTTTAAACTCCTATCAGTGTTGCGGTAAAGATTAAATTAGTTAATTGTACTTTTCCATGGACACTTGTTAAATCACCTCTGTGACAGTATTTCATTATCCCCATTTACAATGTTAATCATAAAGATGATGCCTACGTCATACAAGTTTCCAATAAGGTTGGTCATCCTTCTATTCTAAGGACAACCAACCCTATTATAAGTTTAGTGCCATTATTCTTTGTAGTATATCTGTGTTTGCCCCTCAGGAGGATAAAATTGGAAACGTCACTCTACCCAGGCACTGCCAAGAAACAGCTCTCCGTCAAACACAGCACGCAAACAAGGCTTGTGAGATAACCCACAGAGGCCAACAATCACTTTAAAGGAGCTACAGTTTTGTAACAGTTGAATACTGTATGACAGTTTCTCCCTGCAGGTGGTGACTGAGTCAAAGGTGATGAATGAGCGCCTTAAATAAGACCCTAAAAAAACACCTGGGTCAGATGACATGGATCCCTTCTTCTTCAAGGTAGCAGCACCTTAGCCTGGCTGTTGCAATGTTCCTGGCAGTACAAGGAGAGCTGTGACTCACTGGTCTGAATGGGAGCCTATTGTAACGGCAATATTCGGTCAGAAAATGTGCAAGTGTTTTGATTCGTTCTTATTTAGCTAGCTATGTGCAACGCCGCACGATACCTTATCAATTTGCAACGCCAAAGATTTAGGAAATAAACATTAGGTTGGTTTAGTTGTTGCTGAGCTTCAGTAAAACATACCAGTGCATCGCAAAAAAATCAGAATATTGTGAAAAAGTTCTTTTTTTCCTGTAATTCAATTCAAAAAGTGACACTGTCATATTCTAGATTCATTATACATAAAGTGAAACATTTCAAGCCTTTTTTGTTTGTCTTGATGATTATGGCTTAAAGCTCATGGAAATCAAAAATCCAATATCTCAAAATATTAGAATAAGAAATGTGTAACGCAGAAATGTCGACCTTCTGAAAAGTATGTTAATTTATGCACTAAATACTTGGTTGGAGCTCCTTTTGCACGAATTACTGCATCAATGCGGCGTCAACTTTTCCACAATATTCTATTTTTTTTTTTGAAGCACTTGTAGATCATGATTAGCTGAATTTTAAACATGGATATTCAACCAGCAGTGTGCATCGCCTTCATAATCACTCTTACTGACAACATCAAATACCCTTTCCAAACTACTCCGAGCCAGGTGTCAGCCAGGCTAGCAGCTCCTATCATCTCAGAGCCTATTTCACACATTTTCTTTCACCATTCTTCTCTGGTATGGAGTCTGGATTCCATTCTGGTTTTGGTTGTCAAAGCAACCCTTAAGTTCTAAAATTATGCTACCACTGCCCTTGACACAAAGCAATGTTGTGCTGCAATTTAAATTGACCTTGTGAAAACCTCTGATACGATAGGCTATTCTATCCTTGTGGCCCCGCTAAGGAGTATTGGTGTCTCTGAGCTGTCCTTGGCCTACTTGGCTGACTACCTCCCTAAAAGGATCCAATGTCTAAAGTCAAAACACTTGCTGTCCCAGCCTCTATCTGCCACCACACATTTGATCTATTTACATAAACAACATAGTGCAGGCAGTAAGATCACACAGGGTTCTCTCCAACAAAACTCTGAAATTGTCTTAAGTCCTGAAATTGTCTTAAGGTTTTCAATGTATCCATCAAGCTTTCTCTACCCTTAACCTTGCTCTCTCTCTAAATCAAAGGTTATTTGGTTTGGTATGAAAAATAGCCTCTCTTGAGAGTGTAGAGCTTGAGCAAGTCACTGACACATGGAAGTAAGACAGCACACTGTCCTCATCTCATCATGAGGTTAAAGCTACAATTGGTTTTCTCTACTGTAATAATACATCTTTCACCCAATCTGCTAAACTCACCCTGACTTAAATGAAAAACTAACCAATGCTAGATTTTGTAGACTTCATTTACAGGTCAAAGGGGGCTTTGGAGAGGCTTGATGTTCTTTACCATTCAGCTATCAGATTTGCCATCAATTCTTCTTACAGGACACTTCACTGCACTCTGTACACCTCCGCATACAGCACACACTCTGCTAGTCACATCCAGTTACAAATCCATAAAGCAAACATCTTTGGATCGTGCTCTTCCTTTCAGTTAGCTGCACCTAGCGATTGGAATCCACTACAAAAAACAACAACTATACATCTACTGTCAGTCTAGACACTTTTAAAGAGACTATCACTAACACATTTACTGAAACCTGGAGATGTTTCATGTAATTTTCTTGTTCATTGTACAGGTGCTGGTCATATAATTAGAATATCATCAAAAAGTTGATTTATTTCAGTAATTCCATTCAAAAAGTGAAACTTGTATAATGTATACATTTATTCCACACAGACTGATATATTTCAAGTGTTTATTTCTTTTAATTTTGATGATTATAACTGACAACTAATGAAAACCCCAAATCAGTATATCAGAAAATTAGAATATTGTGAAAAGGTTCAATATTGAAGACACCTGGTGCCACACTCTAATCAGCTAATTAACTCAAAACACCTGCAAAGGCCTTTAAATGGTCTCTCAGTCTAGTTCTGTAGGCTACAAAATCATGGGGAAGACTGCTGACTTGACAGCTGTCCAAAAGACGACCATTGACACCTTGGACAAGGAGGGCAAGACACAAAAGGTCATTGCTAAAGAGGCTGGCTGTTCACAGAGCTCTGTGTCCAAGCACATTAATAGGGAGGCGAAGGGAAGGAAAAGATGTGGTAGAAAAAAGTGTACAAGCAATAGGGATAACCGCACCCTGGAGAGGATTGTGAAACAAAACCCATTCAAAAATGTGGGGGAGATTCACAAAGA